>CATIWM010056239.1:0-12838 GCA_949671775.1 Mallotus repandus
TATATATTTGTGCTCTTAATTGACCAATATCTTATTTGCCAAGTGCAGTATTTGGAAAACGTAGTTGGCCAGCCAATTAATTTCATAAACTCCCACTAAATATATGACATAATAATGCTTTTGCTAATGAAAAAAAATGATGTTATTTTTCAAAAAAATTATAAAATGATCTAACCATTGTTATTCTGTGAAATTAAATTTATTTAATTTTAAAAATAAAAAATGCTCATATTGCATAATTTATAATACTTAACTTATATGCTAGTCTTATAAATAAAAAAATAAATCAAGTCAGTAATATTCCTTTTGCCCCTTTTCACTGATATTAGTTATTATTATTATTATTATTATTATTATTATTATTACTATACAAGGTAAAGCTAACGCTATCCAGTTAATTTATTTTATTTTATCAAATCCAATTAAACGGGTAAAAAATTATAAAACTAGAATTTTTATCTTATATATTATTTTTAATTTTTTTTTGCTACTATTATAAAGAAGGAGAAAGATTCGATCGTAAATGAAATTAGTTGTTCTGTTATATTGTGATCATCAAACCAACAACGCATAACAATAGTTTTTTTTTTTTTTGTCATAGATCAAGTGGTTAATTTCCAACACTACAAGAGGAGGAGATGAAGGGGTGAGGGGTTCGATTTCTGATTTTTTCAATTAGATGTCCACACTTTTTGTCACTTCGACTATTCGTAGAGGACTTAAATATTATGTGTATATGTATATATATAAAAACAAAGTTTATAATGATTATTATTATTCTTTTTTAATGAAAGAGTCAACTGATGCACCAATGGTAGGAATTGATCTAATTATTAATTAATTGATTGGAGGAGTTTAGACTCCATTAGAGCATGGATTTAAAAAGAGGTAATTAAGATTGGATAAAGGTGGAATGGTCGGTTGCTTGTTGAAGTGCCATAAATATATATCCTATAAACTACAATAATATTATGAGCTAATTAAGAGAAGATGCATTATGCATATCGATGATACATGTAGAAATTAATCAAAAAATTGTTTGATGGGCTCTGACTCCTTTCCCACTTTTGGATTTAGCTCTTGAATTTTCGATTCCATAATAAAACCTTTGCCAGTTGATCACTCCTTTGCTTCACCTTCCAGTTCCAACCCCCTGTAAAAATTCTGCCTTCTGACGCCACAACCACCTGCCCTTTGCTCTTTGCCTTCTTCTCCTTAAAAGGGCACTTCAAATTTTAGTTAGGGTCACTTCCCCTACACCTATAAAATACCTGTCCCAATTGGGTTTTGCTTGTTAATTTAAAACCAGCAAACTTATGAACAAAATGTCGCACCAAATCTTTGCCCTGCAATAATCCCATCAATTAGGTAACTTTCTCTCTTATATCTTTTTTGTTTGGGTCTTAAATCTGTTTTCATAGCTAAGTCAATGAGCCATGTTGGTGTTTCTTTTACATTGCTAATTGAGTTACATTAATTAATTGGTAGTGTATTAAACAGTGTAATCATCCTTTTAATTATGATTACTATATATGCTAATGCTATTTAAAAGCAAGTAGAGACCTATTACATTAGTTAAACAGATAATTAAATTGTTCATATTAATTACTTTGTTGTTGATTTATGCATTTGTGTATATGTACATATATTTTCTGAGTTAATAACAATTTTAATTGATATATTTTCAATTTTAATTGATCAAATTTTGAAAAATCTATAGTTTTATCAATACCTTCAATTCATAAGAAAAAATCAAGTTAAAAGTCTTACGCATGAAAATATAATTGTCGGAAGAGTTTTATTTGTATAGGATATTTGCATCTATTTATCTATTTATCTTTCTATATGTATATTAATTTACATCCATGAATGATTCAATTTAAAATTGAAAAGAGGGGATATGTCAATTATTCAACATTCGTCAACTCACGACAATGCTGAACCGGTCATCTTTAGCACTTTGCACGTGTATAATTAATTACATAAAAAATGGCATTCTTTTTTTTTGAACATTCTTCATTCCACTTAAAATTCTTTTCCAAATTCATGTTTTTAAAATTTGAAAATTTGTTAATTTTCCACAAATTGCACAATTTCTTTTGAATTTTGACTAAAATTGAAACTTAAAATTTTGCGATTTTAATGGTGAATTTAGTATTGCAATAAAGTTTATTGGTATATATACTTTTTACTTTATAGCGAGGCAAGGCAAGTATTTTTTCTTTATCTCAATAATATTATCAATTGCGATTATTCTTTACTTTCTGACATTCATCTCCTTTTGTTCTTTGCTTATTTGTATATTAAATTAGAAACTATTCTCATCAACTTCAAATTTGCCTTAAATTGATATAATGTGTGTTTTTGTGTTTTGTATTGCTTATTTATATATGTCAAAATAAAATTATTTAGGTGGTTGGATGTTTAACCGTCAACATCTATAGAAAGATATCAATTCTTCACTATATAAAATAAAATACTAATACAAGAAATTGTGACTATCCATAAGTTGATTAAAACTCAAATCCACAATTTTTTATTATCCTCTCATATAAACTAGAAAAACATATACTCCTCTCTACTCCTCTAGAAACTCTAGAGAACCTCTCAAATAAACTATAGGGATAAATACCACCCTTCTAAAAACCCTAATAGAACCCTCTCTAAAAAATTTAGAGAAAAATTTGAGAATAACCCTCAAGTTGTTTTGTTTTTTTTGGCATCTTGGAATAAACCTCTAAAACTTTGACTCCAAATAAATTTATTTCGAAAATTTTAGAATAACTCTAATATTAAATCTTTTCAAAAAATTAATTTTCCTAATCCAAATTCAAATTTGATTCTTCACAATTTAAGTCAAAACCTAACATTCTGTAAGAAAAATCATATTAATCTAACATTTTGTGAGAAAAATCATATTAAATCGCTGAATTTGTTACTAAAAAATTATTTTCATTGAAACGACATTTCAAATTCAAATCGTAATGTATATAGTCACATTAAATTAGTTTTAAAAGATTTTTATTGCCTTTTGATAATATTTGAATTGAATTGAACTAATTAAAATTTAATAAATTTTAAATATTAGTAATTCAGATAAAAAATTATTATTAATATATATATATATATATATATATATGATATATTTTTGAAATGGAGTCCAGTTAGGATACGATAGAAGACAAATGGGTCCAACAATATTGTCTTGCTTCACGGTTCATTAATTTCTGGGAAATTTCCTCAAGAACTTGAATATATTATCTCATTGTCATCCTCTTTGCCTATTCATTACAATCATCCAATTCCTTTCCTACTAATAAAATTCTCATCAATCTTTTATTCCCTCCAAAATTGACTTGCCAAGTCATGTATTTATCTATTTTTTAAAGAAAAATTCCACCTACATGTATTACATTTACTAGTAAAATTTATAATATAAAAATATTTCTCATTTTTATTATTCAAATATAAATCACTTAAATAATATGATACAGATTCTACACTAAATTTTTTATTTTTTAATTAATTAATTATCAATTTTAGTGTTGGAGTTCAAATTAAAAAATTTATAACTAATTCTTAATTCAATTTGATTATTCGAGTTTAAATGTTAGGACCGTACACTATAGAATGGAAATTTTCTTTCATTGTGATATATGCAAAACTTGACTTGTAATGTCATGTTCTCGGCCGCTAATCAAAAGCAGGTTAAAAAAAAAGGGTAAGCTATGGAGGTGACCTAGCTAGCAAAAGTCACACACTTGATTGATGAAAAAACAATAAAAAAAATCATTTTACTAAATTTTTATGTAAAAGTATTTTATAACAAAAATTTCTATATTTAAGTTTTTATTAAATCATTTTTTTAAAACAAGTAACAATATTTAGTCTTATATTCATACATGTGAAAAATGCCTTGTATTGAAAAAAAAAATCCATCAACAACAGCTGAGATATGATAAGAAGCTGTTCTTAGTCCAACTGACATCTTGAATTTTAGTTATGGTGCATATAATAATCACATCAAATCAGACATTAAAATTTTTTTATTGCAATTCTATCGAATTAATCAAAATCTAAGTAGGCGTTTCAGAGTAAAAAAAATTCCTCTGATTGCGTGTGTTTTGGTTAAAGCAAGCCAGTTCGACTAGTCATCATCTGCCACCATAAAGCATATACGTATTGCCATAATGGCTATCTAAATACAAAAAAATTCCACAAGAAAGACAAGGAGACTAGAAGACCTGTCCTCTGGTTGCTACAACCTTCTCTTAAATTATATACAAAAAATTACTTTTGCCAATTATCTCCTTTTTAATTAGTTTCATTTCTTCATCTCTGAAATTCTTTGAACGAACAACATTTTTGTGCTTGTAATTAAATTTGCATTCTTCTTTTTCTTCTTCTTCTGAGCATGTTTAAGGCAATGGCGCAACGCTTGCATGAGCTATTTCTACTTCTCTTCTTAGCAATCTTCTCCGGGGCAACCGGGCTTACCAAGCCTTATTCAAGAGCCAACTTGCCACCAGCTGTTGAAGGTTCTTATAGCTATTGCCTGAGCTGGAGGTTGGCTGTGGAGGCCAACAATGTGCATGGGTGGCGGACGGTTCCTGCTCAATGCTTGCACTATATTGAAACTTACATGATTGGAGGTCAGTATGATAGGGACCTTGAGTTCATTGTAGACCAAATCTTGAGTTATGTTGGTGGGATTTTTCGATCCAGTGATGGCATGGATGCATGGATTCTTGATGTTGATGATACTTGCATCTCCAATGTCTTCTACTATAAAGGAAAACGATACGGGTACGCTTAATTTTCTTTTCTCTTCGTAACTGCTTAGATACTATATTTTTTATTGGAAAACAGACATATACTCAATTTTTTTCAACACAGTACAGATTCAATAATATTGAGATAAAGAGAGAACTCAAACCTGAATCCCTCTAGGTGTCTTGTAAAGACTTGACTTATTCAAAAAACTTGACCACAAGGTCGAGTCCTCGTTGACAATGATCAATTAATAAATATATCTCAATTTTTTAATTGTTAAACGAAATACTTTGTGGACAAGATTTTTTTTTTGGTAAATTTAGAAGTGATATAATCTTAATATCGATAAACTACACATTAAGGGACAGTCCTCCCCTTTTAAATCGACAACGGTAGAAATTGAATTCTACATCTTAGGATGCTCTTGAAGTGGAGTTACCACTTGAGTATGGCCAAGATTCTCTTTTTATTTTAATTAAATGCATCGTAATTCTTTTTTTTTTTTTGGAAAAGACATTGTAATTCTTTCAGTATTTACTTCCGGTGTTCATGCCTGCTTGCCCAAATCTTGTGTGCCGTGTATTTGTAGGTGTGAGCCATATGATCCAGCAGGTTTCAAGGCATGGGCATTGAAGGGAGGGTGTCCAGCTATTCCTGCTGTACTTGAATTGTTTAGGCGGCTGGTTGACAGTGGGTTTAAGGTATTCCTAGTAACTGGCAGAGACCAAGAAACTCTGGGCCAGGTGACTGCTGATAATTTGCTTAATCAAGGTTTTATGGGCTACGAAAGACTCATTTTGAGGTAAGTGAGTTAATTAACTTGTAATGCAATGCCATATGCTATTAGCATTTCATCTTGAAGTACTGTTTGTTAGCAGGAAATTATTAATTATTATTATTATTTTTTTTTTTAACAATTGAGAGGTCAATAGATGAGTATCGAACCCATAACCCCATACCTCATCTTACAATGTTTATTATCTGATCTATTATTAGAAAAAATAAGAATTTATCAATTTATCAAAAAACCTTTTTGGCCATCATTGTTCTATGTGAATGATACGCTACTAAATAGTAAACATCATGCGAAAATAAGTCTTTCATGGACCAAATAAAACGAAATGTTTACGATTCTACTTGATGATATAAGACACCCCTTTGCGGTGATAGGGATTTTTTCTTTTATTAATTCATTAGAATTGTCATTATGGTAGTATGTTAACAGCAAAAGAGATGTACCTAAGTCTTGATTCTATGGGTACTAGCTCCGACTTTAGTAGTTATAATAAAATTTTAAATGAACTTTACATTAATTTAAACCTTACATATTATGTGAATTCACTGTAAGTTATTTATAAATTATAATTTTTTATTTATTTTTAGAGATTTTTAATATTATTTTTGTTGACTTAAGGAGGCGGAATTGGACAAGATTGAAATGGAATCTTTTTCTATTGATATGAACGCTGAATGATTTAAATATTAATAGGAGAATAAAAAATATTTTTTTTAAATAAAATGAAAATTAATTTTATAAATTAGTATTGATAAATTTTAATTTTTGCATCTCAAAATACTTTTAAAAAGTAGTTGCTGTTTTCATTTATTTATTTTTTGACCAATTGCCCCCTCTCAAAAATTTTAAAAGGTTTTGATTTTTTAGAAGTTGGAAGACAAAATCAATAATATCAAGTCATCTAAGATTTATCAATGTGCTATCATGCTTTAATTTTTATTACTTTAATTAAATACTCAATTTTTACCCAAGAGAATGTAGATGAGTTGGCAGGAGATTCTTCTAACTTAATCAGAGATTTCAGATTCAAACCTTTGGTACCTTTATCGCCCCTGCGTGGATCGAATACGTAGAATCCATGACAATCTACATTCGACAAGCTTAAATAGGTTGCGACTAGGATGTTAAAGACTTTCTGTTGCGGTCTTTCCCATGTGTTGCTGCATTGAGCTAGAGTGTGTGCTGTAACAATTTTATATTATTTAATTTTTTATTTCCTCTTATTTTATAGGACTGCAGCGAACAAAGGACAAAGAGCCACCGCATACAAGTCTAATGTTAGAAGGCAACTAGTAGAGGAAGGGTACAGAATATGGGGGAACGTGGGCGACCAATGGAGTGATCTACAAGGAGAATTTATAGGCAACAGAACTTTTAAGCTTCCAAATCCAATGTATTTTGTTCCCTGACTTCCGAGGAATACTAGTCGTAATTTGGTGTCTGAAAATAATCAGGAGACTTCTGTGGCTGCGTTCTTCTTGTGATAAACCTGTCGTTTGTTCAAGTCAATAAATCAAAAATGTCAAATAATGAACTTATTATTAAGGCATTCAAAGTTTCCAAGTTTCTTTACTTAATATTTATTAGTTTAAGTGGCGAAAAGCTTGAATTCTTTTAAAAATAAATGCTCGAGGTTTGTGTGATTACTAAATACTTGAGGCATCAAATGGTGTAGACAAAAAAGAATTTCCAAGATTTTATTATTATTATTACCAAGACAAGATTGCCATACAACACGGGGGGGTGGTGGGGCAATCTTTCTCATTCGTTAATGACTACCTTATTCGCTTCAACAAGTTCTTTATTCTATTTTGATTTTATTTTCAAAGCGAATTAAATATGTAAGATTTAAGTTTAGAGTTAGCAGACTAACTGAGTTGATTAATGGTGGTTAAATTAGAAATCTTGATGAACTGCTTGCTGCATTCCTGACTTTTTTTGGAGCCTTGATGGACTTCCGTCTTTGTCAATTTTCTACCTGAAGATGCTGATCGGTGATTAGTTCCCTGATAACTAAAACAATCAGCCCTACACTTAATATTGCTCTAAGCAAATAAAATCTTACATTTCTTCAAAATTGCAGATTCATATACACTAAGGAACTTGCATGATTCCTTGTTTGGAATATGATTAACTAAGCTAAGACACAGAATGCCTCCTACTCCTACCATTTTTTCCTTCGGGTCCACGAGATTTTCTACCCGACTTTTGCCGCCTCCCTCCTGGACTGCTGAAAATGCCAATCCTTCCAATCCCTTTAGAGATTGAGGTGAAGAAAGTCTTTCCATTTCCTGATTTATCCATCATCCCTTGTTTCATGTACATCTGCTCTTTCTCCAGCTCGCTTAACCTTACTCTCATTCTTGATATCTCAAGCTTAAGTTCTCTGTTTTCCCTTCGTAAAGAAGCATAATTGTCTCGAGGAGACATGGCTGCACTTGGCACGCCACTGCTTATTCTTTGAGATAGAAACCCATCTCCAGAACTTCCTGACAGGGCATTCTTCAACCTGATTTGCTCAAAATAAAGAACCCGAACTGCCATTTGCACTGGAAGGCGTTCATTCTGTGCAGCATGATTGCATGCATCTTGTGATAGCTTTTGGCAGTCTATAAACTTGCACAGCTTCTTACACTCGTGCTCTGATAACATTGGATGAGCCTGCACAATGAAGTAAAGAATAGCAGGTTAAGTTTTTTTAAAAAATTGATGAGCAAGAAAAAGGCCAACAACTCATTTTTCAAACGATGCAGAGCTTATACCTTCAAGTATATGTCAATTGCTCTGTAGAGCCCATCATCAATCACTCGAGCATAATCAGGCAGTATCTCAATGACAGCAATGAATTTCTGCAGACTCAGATATGGATCAGGTGCAATTTCAGCTAAATATGCATCAATAAGCCTTCCTACTTTCAACAAGGAACCATGGCCGGGAGATCCGAGGCCTTCAGATTCATATCCGCATTCTTCATTTTCCTCATCTTCAACCTTCTGTAGGAAATTGACAAGTATCCGGTGAACAGTGTCAACATCAAATAATGGATCCCCACATCGAACAGACGGAATAAGAAGATCATCCAGTGAAACCATTTCTAGACGAAAAGCGATTCTCCTTTCAAGCTCAAGTCTGCAAGCAATGGATGCATCTAACATAATTGCCATTCTTAACATCCCAAAGAGAAAGCTCAGTGGAATAGAAGAGTTCTTTTCTGATGGCAGAAGACTAACAAGAATTTCTAAGATAATGCTCTGATCATTTTCCACCATGCTTGGACTTGGTTTCATCTTTGCTGGATGCCAAATTTGGTATTTACCAATGCCCTTCAACGATGCCTGAGCATAGTGCATTAAAGAGGCAACAATACTATCCGGTCGAACACCTAATCTTCCCATTGCAAATATAACTCTCTGATAGTAATCAATCTTTAGTACTGAAAGATCTTCAACCCACCACTCAATACAACCACTCTTAAGTTCTGTAGATTCACCATCGCATTCTAGGCGAGACAAACCAGATGCTAACTGCTCCTTGCAAGCATTGATGGCAATGGCCTCAATACATCTATTTGGAATTCCTACCTCCTCTACTATTGGAGGTAACGTCTCACAAGTTGATAGCACTTCTATAGATTTTTCAAGACTTTGAACCACAATCTCATTCAGATAAATCTCTGAACGTTCAACGAGGTTTTCTTCTATGTAGTCTTCTGTCATTTCCAAGTACTCTGCAGCGCAACGCAGGTGGGCGACATTTGCAGTTGTGATCTCAAAGTTCATGCCATAGCAGAACTTCATAGCAAGCTCAAATGTATGAGGCCCACCAGGTAAATTGTGAAGCTCCAGTTTTGAAGCGTTCGAGTCCTTGGCTTCTGCAACCATTTTCCGAATCTTTCCGCTCCGCGAAACAAGAGGAAACTGAAGGTGACCAAGAAAGAAACACCTGATTTAGCTGATAAATCTTTTTGTATGACACAAAAATCTGCAGCTGATATGTGCTCTGAAAAAGAAATTGATTGCATAACAAATGTTTGAATTGAAAGAAAAAGGCCTTACCTTATGCAGCAGAAATGATTCTCCATCCACAACAATTGTAATGTCCCCAGCAACATCAGAAAATATACTAAATGGAAGAAATACGTCTATTAGAAGCATTTTCAACACAAAAAAGGGCAAGCATATTGACAGAGACTTAGAGTTCAAGAACATCCCTGAATCCTAGCAAATAAAAAAAAATTTAGATCTGGGTCTTTTTGATAGAACTAATAGAAACTAAAGCACCAATTAACAAAGACAAGAATGTAATACTGAACTGAAGCAAGCAATTCCAATTGAGCATCCATAAGCAGGAAAAGACGAACAGAAACCTTCCATTGGTATACAGCAAATATATATACATACACTCTCTAAATGGACAAGCAGAAACATTCCCTAAAACAGTGTAATAAGAAACATTAAACTGATTAGTTAATTAACAAGAAATAATAGTCCACTTTAGAAGAATGACTCCAACAACACAGGACAAGGTTTGGAATATATATAATTGAACACATAAAAGCAGGTAGATCTTCATGTTATACACAAGAAACATAAACAGCAAAAACAAGCAGCCAAATCACCCTTTATCAAGAAAATCATCAACATGGCCAACATTATATATGATTATAACAAAAACTATCATATATGTATTTGAGAAATATACCGTGTGGTGAAGGAGTTGGAGAACTTGGGTGTAGGAGGGCGTTTAGAAGAATAGAGAGAGTTCTCAGACACCATTTCTCTTCTTCTTCTTGTTCTTCTTTTTGGTTTTGTCTGTTTTTTCACCAAACTAATAATCAATCTCAAACAGTTGATGCAACCAATTTACATTAATAGCCTTTCCATATGATCATTTACTAGCAGAAACAAAACCAAAGACAACCCAGAAAAAAAAAAAATTCTTTCTTTCTCTTCTTTTTAAAGAAGAAAGCTTTCTGTTGGTCTCTCATATCACTGCTACGTCCGTCACTCTCCTTTGCCTTTTGTTTTCTTTTTTGAACGTTACTTTATGATTTATTTATACTTCCATATTTTTTCAGAAAAACATTATGAGAATTCAAAATTTTCAACATTTATAATTTGTGAAATTAATTTACATTTAGTTGGTAATGAAATGGCTTAGCGGCCACTTTTTTTTTTTAATTAATAAGGGTAGCTTATTTCTATTGTATTACAGCTATATATTTATAAAATTAATTTTTATCAAAATTAAATTGTTTTTGTTCGCACACTTTGCTCATTCAAGTGCATTATGTTCTCATTTCCTGATTGAAATCAGCTGATTTAAAAAAAATTTAATTTTTTATAAGTATTCAAAATATTTTTAATAAAAAAAAAGTATTCAAAATATTTAATTTTTATATTATATTAATATCTATAATGTTATATTTGTAAGTTTGAATTTTATTAAATAAAATTTAAAATTTATAAAAAAATAAATGTTTGAAGAGTTTTATTTCTTTTATAAGGCATTTCATGTGACAAATAATTTCTGAATTCTATGATAATAATTCAAGCTTTAATCAATAAAATATATAATGAATTTAATTATAAATGAAGATCTCTTTGCAGTCAGTGTATGATGGATTATTACACGACATGATTAATGATTTTTTTTATTGAAATAGTTTAATTTTTTATTATAAGAAGAAGGTTCGAATCATATTTTTTACATTTAAATATTTATATTTTTTATCATTTGGACTATTATTTTTAAATCATATATAATTATATGCAGTATTTTTTTATTAAAATTGTTAACATACACTTCATAACTGTAATGGCAATATTAAACTAAAATAATTTTTATATATTTTATTTCAGTCAAAAAATAAAATAATATACTAGGTATAAGAACTTGTCCTATCATACAATTTGAGATTAAAGAAGTAAATTTTTTATAATTGCAAGTGATAAATAGTTTAGATTTCTACTAACAAAATTTTGAATTCAAATCTTATATAAGTTTTGTTCTTTTAATAGAGTTTATTATATTTAAATTTTAAATTAATTGGAGTTCATATAAAATAAAGATAATATTAAGATATAAAAAATAATAAATTTAGACAATTTGGGCTAAAATTATTCTTTATTGCAATTTATTTTGAAAATAGTTTAGTAATTTGAAATATCAATAAATGATTATCACAATTAATTACTGAGTGCCGTGGCAATTCCGTAAATTTAAGAAAGGAAAGAGCATGTGAATGAGATTCATGGAAAAGAGGATGCAAGAAGACATAAAGAAGAAAATAAAGCGGAAAAAACAACAAATTAGTGAGTGTGATGAAGGCGTGGACTGAATGGACAGTTTGTGGCACGGAACTCAATAAAGCATAGCAATTATTAGAGACAAGGAAGTACATTCTTCCATCAACAATCCCTCTCTTCTTTTTTTCCCCAATTAGCAATATTTACCAATATAAATTGATGTTCGACCCAACCCCAAACTTAATTAAATGAACAATTCTCTTCTACCTTCCATGAAAAATAAATAACAATACGCATCAAATAATACAAATCTATATATCTATATCTATATTCCACATATTATCTTTATATTTAAATATTCACTTAAAAATTAATATATTAAATTATTAAAAATAAATCATTTTTAATAGTTATTTGATATTATTTTTTAACTAAAATTAGGGTTGTAAACGAACAGAGCCGCTCGCGAGCGGCTCAAAGTTTGGCTCGTTAAAAGCTCGTTCGAGCTCGTTTGTTAAGCTAAACAAACAGGGCCCGAATAAGATTTTGAGGCTCGAAAGATAAATGAATAGAACTCAAACACCTCAAAGCTCGGCTCGTTAAAGATCGCGAATAGACTTGTCAATATATTCATGAACAAGCTCGCGAATAGACTCGCGGACAGACTCGTTTAGGATGTTCGTGATTAAGCTTGCGAACAGGCTCGTGCAAGATGTTCGTGAACAAGCTCGTTTAATATGTTCATGAACAGGGTCGTTTAAGATGTTCGCGAACAAACTTATTTATATAATTTTAGTATCATTTAATTGTAATATATATTAATAATAATTTTAAGTAAATATAATTAAAAATTGGTAATTGTAATAAAAATTACATAGTAATAACATAAATTAGCATTAATATCAAAGATTAGTATTAAACAAATTACATAATTTTGATGTATATTAGTATAATTAAAAAATGGTAATTATAATAAAAATTACATATTTATAACATAAATTAGTATTAATATCAATGATTA
>CATIWM010056243.1:0-10026 GCA_949671775.1 Mallotus repandus
TCATTCTTAGTTTCATTAACTCTTGTGAGAGTTGGTTGTGTATTAGAAATAGAATTTATACTTCATCTAAGTCTTGGGATAGATTAGAAGGGAAGTAAGATTTCTTTCTAAAGGAATTGGTTTAAGTGCGTAGCCATTAAAACACTTGGGATTTGCTTTAAGAGTAAGCCTAGAAACTCTTGTTTGTAAGGTTGTAAGAGTGAGCCTTAAACTCTTGTGTAATCTCAATCTTGTGAATAAGATTGTGGGTGATAGAAAATCCTAACTTGGGGATAAGTTAGGTGGAGACGTAGGATTGTTGTTGAATCCGAACTCCTTAAATCATTGTGTTCTTCATTCTTCCTTCCCAACACTCTTTCTATTTTTGTTTAAATTTCAATTACTATCGATTTGAATTCAATTGCCTTATTCACCCCCCCTCTAAGACATTTTCAAATAACATGTTACAAATTTTGCCATTTTTAGTTATGATGAAAAACGGAATTGGATCAATGTTTCAAGTGAACAATTGTGGATTCTTCCAATGGCATGATGGACCATTGAATGAGAGAAGCAAGGAAGTAATCAAGCAACTAAAGATTGAGAACAAAATATTGTATGCTGAAAATAAGAAAATGAGGAAGAGCATTGGATACACCGATGTTAATGCTAAAATTAAAGAATTCTGGGTGGAGTTTAGGAGATTGAAGAAGTCAAGAAATGAATAAAGTGAAAGATATAAACAGAAGATGTCGGCAGCATACACTGTAGCTTTGTTATCATGGGGCATGTTGTTCTTGTTGTGGTTGTTGATAGTTTAGTGTTTAGTGTTTGATGTTTGACTCAAAGAAAATATGTATGGCAATATTTAAAGTGTAATGACATCTTTTGTGGTACTATAAGTGATCCTTTTGCTTGATATGTAAAGATTTTACCTTCGAAAATTGATGGTTAAAAAACACTGTTTCTATGATTGTAGCACTTTTGTAAAGTGAAAGAACAAAGACTTATATATAACCCAAATTGTCCAATTATTAGGCAAACACAACTATCATAGGCATAATACATTTGTACCAAAAACAAGTTTTTGATAAAACCACCTGAAGCTAAAAAATTACCCTAAAAATAAAAACGCCATATGTGCTAATACCTATTCAGCTTGCCAAATACAAAAAGTAAGTTCATGGCAATTGACGATAATCATCATCCAAGAAGTTTTTGCTCTTTTCTTCAGCCTTCCAATCCTCTGCTGAACCTCTGCTTTGATTTGCCTTTGTGCGATTGCTTGACCTCATTGCCAACTCAAACCTGGAGGCTGATAAGGAAGATTTGTTGTTGTCCTCGACTGTGATGCATCTCCTTTAAACTAAACTTTCCTTGAAGCAGTGACTGGACTTTGAGCTATTTTTCTCATCAATTCTCGCTCATTAGGTATTGGAAACTTGACCTCTGAATCAACGTTATAAGATGGTTCCCTGATGTTCACACTTGGTTCAATGATTACTTCTGAAGGTTGACCAGGTTGTAATTAACAATAACAGATTATCAAAAGCTAAAATGTTGCATAATATTAAAAATTGAAATGGACAAAAGCTCAAATTCTGCCTCAATTTTCTTCAAGCAACAACACTCACATTGTATGTTACTGCACTTGTCCTTTCATTATGGTGAACATCATGACCAGTTTGACTATTCCTGGGCATCTTGAAACAGGTACCTCCTAAATTTGCTGTTGTCTGTTCAGGAACATCATTTGGAACTCCAATCGATGGAACTGCACCTGCGCTTGAACCACCTGCAGTTCCACCAAAACCATAAGTTCTTTCACCAATATAAGATGGTATTGAACTACCTTCAACACCTCCTACATTTGCCTATAACAACAAGTTCACATCCAACATTCATCATAAAAGATTCACATACAATATTCAATAATTTAAAAACAAAAAATAGTGTCAGAAGTGTGCACAAGAGATTTAAAGCCAAACCTGAGGTCCTTTCTTAAGATAACTTTTTTGTTATGGCCCCCTTTGTTACAGATGGAACAACTCTGTATCATTCCTTTCCTGGGTAGCTTCCCATCTGAATAACTTGTGGTTCTAGGTTCATTAGAACCCCTTACTCTGATTTTCCTTGGTCTGCCAGCTAACTTAGGAATTGTTGGAGTTCAAAAGGTTGAAATTTAGAGAATTTCTGGAATCTTAGCCCTGGAACAAGATGTAAAGGCTTCTCGTATGTTTCCAAATACTTGGTTTTATGATACTAAGGGAAGATAACATAAATGGGATCTACCTTGTTGTGGTACAAAGCACAAATGGCATGGGAACATGGAATTCCAATGAGTTCCCATGCCCTACAAGTGCACAATTGTTTATCCAAATGACTTTACCAATTTCAGAGCCCACTACACCATTGAAGACCACTTTGCAACTACAAACATTCTCTTTCCAAAATTGATAAATACTCATACATGTTGGATTCCACTCATTTATTCATTTCTCACATGCTTTTTTATTCTCCTTAATCCTGTTTATAGCCTGTAGTCGAATGTCTTCAAGCATGCTAATTATAGGCTTGAATTGAGCCACAAGTATCCATGCATTGAAGGACTTGGTAAAGTTATTATCAATAACATATGACGTGCACCTTAATGAGAAGTATGCTTGGCACCAAGTGTGAGGTAGATAAGTAAGGATACCCTCTGCAACTTTTTGTGAAACTTCCCCTAGCTTCAACAAATTGTCTTTGAACTCCTCCTCATACGTACTCCAAGCACATATAAAAAATTTCTTTTTCATTTCACCTCCAGACCATTTCTTGCTCAGCCTCAGGTAAGTAACACTTGACTGCATCAATGAGTCCCTGTCAACAATAGCAAATTAGTCAAGTATATTTACATAATTAATATATAAAATCACTTTATAATTATAAAACATAATTAATATACAAGTATACGAATCACCTTTTGCATATAAGAAATTATGGTGAGTTGAGATCCATCACCAAAGGACAGTTCCTGGACCAGCTAAGCAATGAACCACCTTCAGTTGTTCTTATTTTCTTTATCAATAATAGCCCAAGCTATTGGTACCATCTGATCATTGCCATCTAAACCAATTGCACTCAGCACTTGGCCTTTACAAACCCCCTTTAAGAAACAACCATTAAGGCCTATCAATGGCCTGCAACCAGCTTTCTATCCAGCCTTGAGTGCTTCAAAACAAATGAACATTCTTCGAAATACCCTTTTTCCACTTTGCAATGATTCTTTGCACAATTCAATCTCTGCTTTAGTAATAGGATTTGAGCTTTTCAGAGCAGTGGCATAAGCTTCCAACTGTTGAAATTGAACGTTATAACTTCCATCAAGCTCTTCAATAATCATCTTTTTAGCTCGCTTGCATTTCTGAAAACTCATAGCAATCTTCAAATGTTCTTTAGCCTCGGCCATTATATCAATTACCTTAACTACATGATTATTGTAAATTTTCTTCTTGAAATGACTTGCAATAAACTTGGCACTTTCACTTGGAATTGAGTAGTGTCTAAAGCATGCATGTTCAGCCTTCAAGGTCTTAATAGCTAACCCAGGATTCTTGCCATCCTTTTAGACTCTGAGCATAAATGGATAGCCAGCCTCATTTTTACACTTTACAACAATTCTATAGGTTCGTTTGGATTCAACTTTAATTTATAGCCAAATAGAACAACATACTTGTTAATAGCTTCTCTAGCTTCTACAGCATTGGCAAATGTCATGCCAAGTATGAAGTGTCCTTGTCCATCAGCCTTATCATACCTGACCCTCTTTAAAGGTGGTATTGTGTCTGTATTTTCTTGGTCTGATTCGTCAGAAGAGTCATCAGTTTGGTTACCATCAGAAGACTCATCACTTTCACTTATGTAACCCTCAGGACCTACATAGTTCGCAACAAGTGGTTCATCATGGCACTCAATAGTTACATCAGGCTCAGATTTAGTTAGTTCAGTTATAGGTTCTATAGGTTCAGGTTCATCAGTTGCAGGTTCTTCATTTGGATTTTCATCAGGTGCATGTGACTCTATAGGACCACCAGGTGCAGAACCTTCACCGCTCGCAGTATTCACAAAAGAAAATTGCTAGCCAATTTCACCAGGTGCTCTAGTTGCATCAGGACCAATTGTGTTAGAATTAAATGACCTTTCATAATTCATTTCTACCTCTGCCTCTGTTTCATTTATATCTTCCCTATTTCCAGTTGCACCAGTAGGTTCTTCTATGTGTTCATCATCTCTTGTGTTCAAATATTCTATCTCTAACTCTTGTGGTGCAAACAATATTGTATCAACCTTATGGTCAGCATAAAATTCTATTTCATAAACCCAAGAAAACATGTTTATATAATTAAGGACCTTTTTAATAGTGTTGTCATCATGTACTAAGAACAAGCCATTTTCAAGTTATGCTCCTGGCTTAAGAACAAATATTTTCTGTATTGTTGGGAACTTATATAAGTTTCGGTATCTATGTATCAGGTCCATATAATAGAGATAATCAACATCAAAGTCATATAAAATGTCTATATCACCATTAACTCATTCAAGCTTCCCCTCCACCCATTCCCATATTCTACCAAAATGGAACAATAGTTTAACAAGAGTTGTCATTTCTCTGACAAAGATAAAACAAAAAACCAATAAATTTGACAGCAACAACACACATATAACATCATTAATCCAACACAATATGGTAGGTGCAATTGATAAAATTTAACTTACCTCAAGCTTTAACCCCACTATCAATAACGCTTTGCCCTTTTTTAACCTTCAAATTCAAACAAATGACATTGCTTTTTCTTGTTTTTGGATAGTAAAGGGAGAAAACGTTAGGGTTAGAAACATATAACAAGGTGAAAATGGGGGTTGTAAAGGCTTCTCTTTGTGTTTATGGAAGATGGTACATGGTGGTTGGCATTTAATGCAGAAACACCAATCCTCAAGCTTTCCTTAACAGTTAGCTTGCATGGCACCTGTGGGCTCCCTTTTATCTTGCATGTTCTCCATGTCATCACTAAATTAAATGACATTCTGACCTTAGTGAGCTTCACCCTCTTATTTAACCCATTTTTAATCAAAACCTAGGTTATTTGAGCAAAAAAAATGGGGGCCTTATTTGAGTCTCGGGGGAAACTTGGGGGGCTTAAATGAACCTTATCCCTTTTTTTTATAAGCTTGAAAGCTTGACATGACACATTATTATATTGGGTTGGGGTGGGTCAGCTTAAATTGGGCGGGCTGGAAGTGGGTGTTTGATGAGGGGATTCGGCTGATCATCCCTGGATGTTGTTACACTTTGTGGCCATAATTATTTAAATTCACCCTAGAGTATCACCCAACCCTTATTAATGTTTGTGGCCATAATTGTTACACTTTGTGGCCATAATTAATGTTTGTTATCAATGTCTCACCTTGGTTTAATCACCCACTCAACCCATATATGGCAGCGCTGGTACACTTTTTGACTTTTTTTTAAATAATGTTTGTTATAAATTTTCTTATATGAGATTTTGAATTTGAATTATATATATATATATACACACATGCATAGAAAACATGTGATGAAAGAGTTTTAACTTCTTATAAATCAATTTGGTTCGATCTTTAAATTAGTTAGAGTTTTTATAATTATATGATATTAAAAGTGCTAGCTAAAAAATAAATAAATAAAACAACCCAATCCTAATAAAATTTTAACATTTTCATATTACTTAATATGTTAATTCAAATGGAACTCACTAAGGTCGTACACATATAGACATGGGACATGAATATAAAAAATAATTTTTAATTGAAGTGTCTATATATAAAGGACAATTATTACTTGTTCATCACCTGAAGCATGACGAAATCCCATCTGCCAGCCCTCTTTTTTATGTTTTTATCTGGGTTCAAATCCATGATATTCCCATTGGCTGGATGTCTGAGTCAGTTGGCCGAAGGTTGGGTAATTTTGTTGGTGAGTTCATGGAATATGACATTGGTGGTAATGCAGGTTCTTGGAAGCCATATATGAGGGTTCAAGTCTAACTAGATGTGAGGGAACCTCTGAAGCATTGGAAGAAGATCAAGATTTCTTCGGTGGTAGTAGTATGGTTCAGTTTAAGTATGAAAAACTAAATTTCTTTTACTTTATTTGTGGCTGCTTGGATTATACAGAGCACTTTTGTTCTATTAAATTTGACTCCTATGAGAAAGAGCTTCAATGTGGTTGGGGCTCCTGGCTGAAGGCTCAACACCGTGGTGGTGGAGATAGGTGGTTGTGTAAGGATGGAGATGACCAAAGCAGTTAAAAATTTGAAACTCCTCAGTATCGGGTTGATAAGATTCCATTAGCAATAACAAATCCAGTTTTGAATTTGGTGATTAGGAATAACAATTTGAATTTAGCTTCTGATATCCCTCCCACTTTTACTCATATATCCAACAATGGGCCTTTTCTTGGAAAGCCCATTCCTAATGTTACAACATGCCCATTGGAAATTGAGAATGAAGAGGATAGTGATATGGATCTGTTGGATGAAAAGAAATGTAAGAGGCTAGCTAAAGCACTTTTGCCTGAAATTAATACATAAGATGGTGAATGTAAATATGTTCATGATAATGCAGAAAGCTCTTATTCTGGTGCTCTTCCTCATGATACCCATATATTAGTCGAGTCTCTTACAGGACCCCACTGACAACCATGATTGGTGTTACGTGGAACTGCCGTGGATTGAATTCACGTGCAGTCCTTGGTCTTAAGGAGCTAGTTAAATCTAAGCCTAATTTTATTTTTTTAATTGAAACTCACATTCTCTCAAATAAAATTGAAGCAATAAAAACCAGTTTGGGTTATGATTGTTGTTTTGTGGTTGATTGTTCTGGACATAGTGGAGGTTTAGCTTTTCTTTGGCTCTATGCTTCATTATTTTCTTTGCTCAGTTTCTTTAATAACCATATTGATATACAATGCATTAGTGAAAATGGTGTTACTTGGTGGTGCATAGGTTTTTATGGTTTTCCTGAAAGAGCTAGAATGAGGGATTCTTGGAATCTGATTTAGCAATTTAGTAGAGTGTCTAATTTACCATGGTGTATTTTTAGGGATTTTAATGATCTTTAATTGGATTCAGATAAAGATGGAGGTTCTATTCATCCTCTATGGCTGTTTAGAGGTTTTTGTGAGGTGGTAGATGAATGTCAGTTAATTGATTTGCCTTTGATTGGTTGTCTTTTTACTTGGGAAAGAGGAAGGGGTACCACTCATTGGATGAGAGAGAAATTGGATCATGTTTTGGTAACAAATTCTTGGCTTAATTTATTTACTGAGGTTCAGGTTTGTAATTTGGTTGCATCTATCTTGGATCATTCGCCTTTGCAAATTAGTTTTCATCCAAAAGTTAGTGGCTTCTCTCATCGCTTTTTCAAGTTTAAAAATTCTTGGCTTGTGGAGGATGAGTTTACTCATGTTGTGGAGAGTAGTTCGGTATCTTCAATAGGCACTTCTTTAATGGCTCGAATTAAAAAATGTTTATAGGATATGTAGGTTTGGGGTATAAATTTTTGAAAATAATTTACTACTCAAATTCATTAATGTAAAAAGGAAATTATTTTGCTTAGGGATTCGGCCTCCATGGTGGATGGTGCTTTATTAACCGAAAAAAAGAATCAGTTATCTAATTTATTGGCGCAAGAAGAGACTTAATGGAAGCAAAGGGTGAAAATTTTCTGGCTTAAAGGTGGTGATTCCAATTCCAAACACTTTCATGCTATGGCTTCTCAAAGAAAAAAGAAAAATAAATTAGTGGGTTTGAGAAGTGATTCTGGGGAGTGGATTAAATATCATGATGGTCTTGGTGAGTTAGCCGTGGATTATTTTCATAATTTATTTATTGCTAATTCGGATCCTTTACCGCTTGATTTAAGCTATATTACCTCTCAGGTTTCTATGGATGATAATGCTATGCTCACTAGGGATTTTCATATTGAGGAGTTTAGAAAAGCTATTTTCTAGATGCACCCAGATAAATCTCCTGGTCCTAATGGTCTTAATCCGACATTTTATCATCATTTTGGGCGCTTGTTGGGTTCAAATATTTTTTTTGCATGTTGCTTTTGGCTTGATTCAGTGAGTTTCCTTCCTGCTTTAAATGATACACTTATTTGCTTGATTCCAAAATGTGATCCCCCCAGTTCTATAAAGGATTTAAGGCCAATTTCTTTATGTAATGTTTTGTTTAAAATTATTTCCAAAGTGTTAGCTAATAAGCTTAAGCGTATTCTTCCCAAAATAATATCTGAATTCAAGTTTGCTTTTGTTCCTGGGAGGTCTATTCAGGATAATGTGATTGTTCATTTTGAGAGCATTCATTTTATAAAAAGGAGGACTAGAGGTAAGTTGGGTAATGTTGCTCTAAAGATAGATATTAGCAAAGCTTATGATATAATTTCTTAGGATTATTTGAGGGCTATGATGTACCGTTTGGGTTTTGCTAGGTGGTGGATTGATTGGATTATGTTGTGTGTTACTACTGTGAATTATTCAGTCTTGATTAATGGGAATGTTGTGGGTCCTATTTCTCCAGGCAGGGGTTTGAGATAAGGTGACCCGTTATCTCCTTATTTATTTATTTTATGTGCTGAGGGGTTGTTTATTTTGGTTAGGCAAGCGGAAAGTAGTGGAGATATTCTTTGTTTTTGTGTTTGTCATGGTGCTCCTAGAATTTCTCACTTATTATTTGCCGATGAAAACTTCTTTTTCTTTCAAGCTAATGATAAGGAAGCTGGAGTGATGTAGAATATTTTTTCTAAATATGAAAGGGAATATGGCCAAGCTATTAATCTGCATAAATCACGTATCATGTTTAGCTTAAATGTGTTACCCACTATGAAGAAGTGCATTTCTTCATTGTTTCAAGTTCATAATGCTCTGGACATTGAAAAATATTTGGGTCTCCCTTCTTTGAATAGTAGTAGGAAAAGATTTATTTTTGCTTTTTTAAGGGATAGGATTTGGAGGTGGATTAAAAATTGGCAAGGTTGATTTTTATCTCAAGCGGGTAGAGAAGTGCTTATTAAATTCGTGGGTCAAGCAATTCCAACTTATTGTATGAGTACTTTTCTTTTGCCAATTACTCTTTGTGATGAGCTTCAACGAATTATGAATTCTTTTTGGTGGGGTGTGAAACATAATGATGGTCAAAGAATTAATTGAATGAGTTGGGATAGGTTATGTAGACACAGGGTTGATGGAGGTTGAGGTTTTAGAAATCTTCATATTTTTAATTGAGCTCTTTTGGCTAAGCAATGGTGGAATATGATTGCTTATCCTTATTCCCTCATGAGTAGACTTCTCAAGGCTAGATATTTTCCAAGGGGTGATTTCTTGCATTCGGAGTTGGGTTCAAACCCAAGTTTTATTTGGCGAAGCATTTGGAGTTCTAAGAACATTCTTGCTCTTGGTTGTCGATGGATGATTGGAAATGGTAAGGGTGCAAGTGTGTGGAAGGACCCTTGGTTACCTAATAGTGATTCTTTTCAGGTTTCTTCTCTATGTCCGGTTGGTTTAGAGGCTATCATAGTTAATAATTTATTTATCCTAGGAAGGATAGAGTGGGATGTGGAATTGATTCATGAGTTTTTTAATGAGACAGAGGCCAGTTCTATTTTGTGTATTCCCCTCTCAAATTCTTTAGGTAAGGATAGATTAATTTGGCACCATGATTCTAAAGGCATCTACATTGTTAAACAAGGCTATCAGATTGCTTTTCAGGCTGAAGACGTGCATGGTTTTATAGCTTTGGGAGTGTAGTGGAGTGAAATATGGCGTTTATAAATTCCACAAAAGCCAATTGTTTTATTTGGAGACTATTAAACAATTGTATTCCCACGTGTGAAAGGCTTTGTTTGAAGGGAATATCAGTCAAAAATTCAAGTATTTTTTGTGCTAGTTTTGGCGAGCATTTATTTCATGTTTTCGTTGACTGTGATTTAGCTAGTAAATGTTGGGAAGCAGTTGGTTTAGTAGTG
>CATIWM010056245.1:0-25464 GCA_949671775.1 Mallotus repandus
ATCTTTCTCTTATCTTTCCATTCCATCTTGAATCAACTCAATCCGAATTCTGTAGAAAAACTTATAACAAAAATACTAAAATAGGCTACCAAAAAAACGAATTAAAAATTAAATCTATGATCACATGAGGATCATATCAGAACTGGTCAAATGGAAAATGTTTTTTCTTCCTCTTATATTATAGGTGATTGTGCTGTTGTTTTAGAGTTCCAAGTTTTATTCTGCAACATGATTGTAAGCAGTTGACTTGGGCATATTAATTGATTAATGGTGGATTATGGAATACATGCATGCTTCAAATACATATTTCAAAGCACTGAAATACTAGATAGGTTATGGACTTTTCAAAAGGATAAAGCGTTTGCAACATATCCTTAGTTGAACTGTTCAAGCTTTCATTTTGGGAAGCCAATTATTTGGAATTTGATTAGCCATAAATGCAGGTGCGTATGCCAAAGGAAATTACAAAGAAAAGCTAATGATATTTTTAAATGGATTCTATTCTTATATATGCAAGTGGATTATCTCTTATACCATTTTTTTTTGCTGGATTGATTTATCTCCTCTACAGAGTTTGGACAAGGTTGAAAATGGTAAATATAAGGTCACAATGAAGAATCATCATATTGCGGCACTGCTGGAACTTTGTAAGGTATCATGTTTTCTTTCATTAATTTGTGCCTCATGACCTTCGCTGGGTGTTGTGAATAATTTGAGTTGTACAGAATTTAAAGGAGAAAATTAGTATTTCTAATTGCAATTTTGCTTATTTCCCTGTTGATGAATAAAAAAAATTTTACTGTCCAGCACACAAATCAAGACAGGTTTTACATTGATTGATTGTAGGTATAGCAATTGATCTGAGGAGAACCTTTAAATTTTACTTTTTGCCCCTTTTTTCCCTGTTGATGCAGTTTTAACCTCATTATTTTATAAGATAAGTTCATAGTTATGATATTTGTTTTGAGCATGTGAAGGTAGGAGCAACGAGGAGGATTATTGCCATGCAATATGGAAAGAGGTGTGGAGAAGTCAATCTTTCTGTATTAGAACGTTTGGTAAACATTACCTCTTTTGTTACTTAGAAATTTTCATTATTTCAAATCCTATTGCAATGGCAAATTGTACAGCAACCTAGACCAAGCCTTTTTTTCTTCATGCCCAAATTGTTTAAAAGATTTTTATCAAATGGACTATCATTCTACCTGATTTTGGTATTTCATGCTAAATTATAATCATTTTAAAATTAAAAAAAAAGTGTTCTAGTACTTTTAGTTGTAGATGTACAAGTGTGGCCATCTTTATCATTTTCCTTACAAAAAAATTATTTACAAAAAGGCAGAGTGTAGGTGTTGCAGTGTACGATATCCTGCAGACAAGATGCAAGCATGAAACAAGAGAAAAACATAGCTAGAGAATTAAAGAAACTAATGAATTAGTATCCTCCTATCATATTGCGTAAGGCCTATAGTCATCCTTATAGAACAACCTTCATGGGATTTTTTTGTAAAAGTTTAGTAATGCAGAGGAATGCTTAATAAACAAGCTCTAGTAAGAGTGATTCGTTCTCCTAAATAAAGGCACTCTTTTAAATATCTAGTAGTATTGCAATCTTAGGAGGAATCTAATCACCAGAGATCTAAATAAAAGATTACTATCCCCAAAATAAGTTAATGGCCACTCCAAACCTCACTCATCATGCAAACTAAGTCAAATATGAAATCCTTATTGCTTAATGCCTATGAGTCCATCTTTCCATATCAACTTCAAACCTGATATCCTCAGACAATGTATGACTTAAACCCTAAACAAATTATCTTTCGGTATTGTAGGTTGAATTGCGCCACAAATATGCTCGTTTATTTGGCTATTCAAACTATGCAGATTATGCTGTTGATCTTAGAATGGCAAAGACATCCTCAAAGGTTTGTGTAGTGCGGTTACTTTCTTAAAACAACATTATGTAATGATTTTTGTAATTGAATTAAAGTTTTATGGGTTCTGTTCGTTTTTCCTTTTTCTTCTATGTGAGGTTTGCTTATCAAGTCATGAAAATTATCATATATTTCATTAAATAATTTATTGATCATAGTACTTATTCTTTTTCTGAAGTTGAAGTTGTGATCTGTTTTATTTCTGAGATTTTATTTGAAGGGCTCATCTTCCTAAATCAGGTGTTTGAATTCTTAGAGGATATTTCTGCCAGTTTAACCGACATGGCATCTAGGGAACTCACTGTGTTGAAAGACTTAAAGGTTAGAGTATGATTGGCTTTCTTCCCCCCAGCCGAGTTTGTCTATTTATTTATTTTTCGTGTATGTGATTTCTTGTGTAATAATGCATCAGAAGAAAGAGGAAGGGGAGCTTCCATTTGGAATTGAGGATCTATTATACTATGTAAAAAGGGTTGAAGAGAAGCAGTTTGATTTGGACTTTGGAGCTCTTAAGCAATACTTCCCTGTTGATTTGGTGCTATCTGGGATCTTCAAAATAGTGCAAGATCTTTTTGGTAATCATTTTTTTTTCATTATAATAGAATTTACAGTGCTTTCGAACTATATTGTTTGTCCACACTCTAGTTAAACATTCGTCTCATTTGGGATGAATAGTTATAATTGCCGCCTTATCTTTGCCTCAAAACAGGATTAAGATTTCAGGAAATTGAAGATGCTGAGGTTTGGCATGATGATATTTCTGTCATTTCAGTGTTTGACTTGAGTTCTGCCGAACTCTTGGGTTATTTTTACCTGGATTTATATAAAAGGTGCGCTTATTATTGACTTCTCAATTTAGTCTTTGAGTTTTACTTCTGATTTTGAAAGCAACATGATTGTTGTATACAGGGAAGGAAAATATGGTCATACATGTGTGGTGGCTCTTCAAAATGGTGCATTACAAAGTAATGGTGCACGGCAGGTGGCATTTTTGCGCTTCTACTCACTAATTAGATTTGGAAACTTTCTAAACATAAATTTCTTGTGCTCTTGCTGCTGCATTGGACTCCAATTACTCTTTTCAATAATCTTTGCATGGGGCATGTTATATTGTTCTGCAGAAGCCATCTTTTTTTTGACTGGTTGGGGCACTTGTGCCTGTTCTTCTTGCTTTGGCTTACTCTATATTTGCTGTTCAAGTTTTGATCCTCTGAGTTGAACAAAACAACTTTTATTTATACATCCATTGGTTTTGGTAAAAAAAAAAAAGAAGGCTTTTTAAATTTTTTTTTTTAATCAATGCTTTATTAGTAGTATTTTTACCTTCAAAATAAAAGCACTACCCCTCTCCCTCCTTCTCCTCTGGATCCATCCCAATGCCTGCTTTTTGACTCTGTTTTGCATAATAAACTAGCAAAAGAGTTAGATACCCACCATACTAGCAGCACTGATTTATGAAGTCAAGAGTGGAGATGATCTCTTGATTTTATACCTCTTTATGTGCTTACTTTCAAACAATTGCTTGATTCTTAGTTGAGGGTGGTTGCAAGTTCATGAACTAAAAGTACGATAAGCACATGACTAATCTAAGACCCATAAGTTGAACTTATTAATGCTTGGTTTTCTGTAACTAGATTCCAGTAGCATTACTTATTTCTCAATTGCAAAAGGATACTGGCGGCTGCCCTAGTTTATTGAGATTCTCTGAAGTGGTCAGCCTTTTCCATGAGTTTGGCCATGTGGTATGTCCTGTTCAATTTATGCTGTTTCATATCATTTCTCATCAGGCGTATGCAATAACATTCTTTATAGTAGCAATTAAGATAGCATTTAGAATAACCACTTGACTATTTACTAATAATGATCCATTAGGTCCAACTCATTTGCAACCGAGCATCATTTTCCAGGTTCTCCGGGTTGCGTGTTGATCCTGACTTTGTGGAGATTCCTGCTCTGGTTCTAGAAAACTGGTAAATGATTTGATCATAGTTCGCCTGTTCTGATTAATTGAAACAACCTTACCTTTCAATGCTTATGGAGCCTTGCAGGTGTTATGAGAGCTTCTCTTTGAGGTTGATATCTGGTTTCCATCAGGTGATGCATACTTTTTGAGTTTTGATAATCCTAGACATAATACGTTCTCCCTCATCAATAAAAAAATTATTATCTCTCTCTCTCTCAAGAGTGTTTGTGCATACTGGAAATGTGTGTTTATATGTTTTTATGTAAATACATGTTTACATAAACAGATTTTTAGATGGTCCTCTCAGATCCATCACATTAAAATATTGACATAATTTTGATGCTCTCAATATCCATTATCTGTAGGATATTACAAAGCCCATCAAGGATGAAATTTGCAGGTCGCTTAAAAGATGGCGATATTTCTTTTCTGCACTTAAATTGAAGCAGGAAATTCTTTATTGTGAGTCTTAGTTTCTCAATTCTTTTATGATTCTTTGACATATCATCCTTAAAATTTTTGTAGGAGTTCATCTAAGCTATGATGCATGGAATCTTTTATTCTGGATCCAAGATATCTATTGACTTTGGTAGATGAAAAATACTTTTAGTAATTTTTTTGTGATGCTTGTGGATATGACCAAAAGAAAAGAATTTAACTAGATTGAACATTTTTTTTATGAAGATGTTCATAGCTGTGAGGCAGAATTGCAGATTTATTGAGGACATTCTTGTAAAGTTGCTCATTTTTGTTGTGAAGCATTGTTTATGATGATTAATGCGGGTTGTTCCTATTATTCATTGCATCTCAAATGATTTTTTGATAAAAGTATAGATCATCACTTCCTGTTGTTCAGTGTGACTCAGATGTGTCTGGTTGTCAGGTCTCTTTGATCAAATTATACATTCTGCTGACAATGTTGACATTGTTGAGTTGTTTAAGCATCTCCATCCAAAGGTAAAAAAATGATTATGGTACAACAATGCACTGTAAAGATTTTGTTTATCTGTCACTCAGATGGATCCAATAAGCTTCTAAGTTTGCTTCTCCAGGTAATGTTGGGCCTGCCAATGTTGGAAGGGTCCAATCCAGCTTCATGTTTTCCACGCAGTGCCATTGGCTATGAAGCTGCTTGTTACAGTCGTATTTGGAGCGAGGTTTGTAGCTCTTCAATAAATTCCTTGCCACAAGACCATCAATTATGATTCCTACTGATTCCTCAGGTGCTTTTAGGTCTTTGCAGCTGACATTTTTACTTCAAAATTTCATGGTGACCTTTTGAATCACAAAGTTGGCATGCAGTTCCGAGACAAGGTAATACTTTTATTTATTCATTTGACATGTGCCATGCCTTACTTTAAAAGTGATCTTGTTATTGTCACTGTTATTTAGAAGTCTTGTTTTATGTCTCTGGAAGTCTCCTGAATTACTATTATTTAAAGTCTTTATGAATGGATACTTTGGTACTTGATCTCTGCTTTTGTGCTTCTCTACCTTTACCTTATTATATATATTTCATGCCAGGTATTGGCCCCAGGAGGAGCTAAAGACCCTATTGAAATTTTATCAGATTTTCTTGGAAGAGAACCATCAATTCAACCTTTTCTTGATATCAGGGCCGAATACAGTTTATGATGTCTAATGTTTATTAAAATCGGGGTAAGATTTGTGATCAAAATTGTATCCTGGCATCTATGTTTTTGGTTGCCTGCCGAAGCAATCTATGTTCTATATCCATCTACTTCGTGTTCATCAATGTTTAGTTCTTTTTGTATATAAAATTTTGGTAGTTATTGGGGTCAAAATTGCAATTAATAATCCCTGACGAACAGCGGTTCTGGTTATCAGACATACTATTTGCTGCAACACCATTAATGTTGTCTTTCTACGCTACAGGAATATTAGTAATTTATGTGCCGTATGTTTGGGAGCAAAAGAATCACCATAAACTTGCCAGTTTTCAACCAAGTATTGGATATATTATTATGTTTTGTTTACTTGATTTGGTACTAATTCAGAAACACATTTGTTTCCTCACTATTTATTTGTAACTATTCATTATGCTTTGGATGTTTTGACCATTTATACGTCTCCATGTGCTAAAAGAGTAGGGAAACATTTTGCAATAAACTTGGCTTCTGTGATGACGATTTATGAAATGTAATTGCTCTTTCAGTCTATTATGGTGGGGTATCCATGGCTTCATGTGGATCCCATACGGACGGTTCCGATTGTACAGTCGTGACTGCTTTCTGCACATGTCATATGATCGTACAACGACCTAGTAAGCAGTCAAGCAGAGTCTGCCGATATTGTGCAACTGTGGACCAGGTAGGTTTCAGAAATGGACTACCATGAATGTCTTCCACCACCACTACCACCTGGCCTGAAATTAATGTTAACTTGCCAATGGGGTTTGTATAAGATATGGTCACTTGAATTGACCTTTCCTTTTTTTTTTTTTAACAAACTGACCTTTTCTTTTCAATACATAATGGCTTTGAGCATTTCAACAATTTCGTAATATTGAAGAATGAATGATATGAGATATAATATTGTTGAGTTTTCTCACTTTATCTCCTATTTGAATTGATTCAAAATGAAAGTGAAAGGCTAAATGCGCAGTTACAATGTTTTTAAAAATGTTATAAAAAATAATAAAATTTCAGAGGTATTAAAGGTTGCTAACTTGCTGAAGCCATCTAAAGTGAGTTTCTTTACTCTTGGGATCTTCATAAAGATAGTTGAGCTTTTCTTCTCAAATATTATTCCTTGTGATTTGGAATTTAAGGTTGTAGAATCAGATCTAAATTGTCAAAAACTGCAACCATTAAAGAGAGAGAGGAGCAACAGGACAATCTATAACAACTCATTTTGCTACACTTTTAGAAGTAAAAGTTTGAGGAGTGAGTTGTAGAATAAGAATAGAACGTATCTACATATGCTTCATATTTTAGAGTCATTTTTCAGTATAAATATGTGTATATATACAAATAAAATTATAATCATTAGATTAATGTTTATCAAATAATAGACGTTGATGCAAATTATGGATAATAATATATAAAGATAATCAATGATTGTAATTAAATAAAAAATAATCTGACGGTTGTGAGTCCGTATTTTAATCATACATCGTTACTAATACCCAAACATATACCTTGTATAATATATAAATAAATAAATAAGTGTTGTTTAAAAAAAAAAGCTTGCCTTTTTGGACTGAAAAATCAAATTCATTATCATTATTTTAAAAATAATACATTAATTAAATTATATATGGATCGATCTTTTCAAAATTTTATTTCAAAAAAATCAAGTCAAATTTTGAAGTCAAATGAAAAATTAAAAAAATTTGAATTTAAATATTATGTTTGTTATTAATTAATCAAAATTAGTGCAACAATAGAAAAAAAAAGAAATTTTTGGCATTTTTATTATCAATTTTTTTTAAACTACATTTTTATAATCAAATTTAACTAAATTAGAATCTAATAAATTTTCGATTAAAAAAAGCAAGTTACTTTTTAATTTATTTACATAAAATATTTAACAGACCCACCGGCCATGTAATTTTTCTGAACAAAAGAAATATAGAGTAGGAAAAATAAAATAAATAATAATAAGAAAGAAAGGCAACAACTTTCTCAGTCAACAAACACCAACGAGAAAAACAAGAACCTAAAAAAAAAAAATTTGACCCTGTAAATACAGGCTCATCGTGAGCAATTCCTTGGTAAATATGATGTTGGGTTTTCTTTAATCTATTGCATGTGCTTTTTTTCCTTTTTCAAGCTTTTGATTATTGTGATTATCCTTAGTTTCATTCAAGAGCATTGGCTGATGATGATTGCTTTTAATTTAGGGAATCTGATGGATAAGGGAATGTGTTGATTGATTAATAAATAAAGTGGGTTTGGTTTGGTTGCTTTTTTTTTTTTGGTGAGATTTGATTTGAAAAGTTTATTGCTGATCTTGTATTTAGGGAGTCTTTAAACTTTTGGGTTTTTCAATTCTTGTCAGAAAGTTTGGATTTTTGATATTGGGTTTTGAATTTTGGAGAAGAGTGATAAAGAGCTTGCTGCAGTTCTTTTGAGAAGGCATAAAGTTGAATAAGGGTTTCTGTTTTGGTTTGACCAAGATTGGAGCAATTGGGGGTATTGCTTTGATGTGTGGGTAGAGAAGTGGGTTTGCTTTTGACTTTGTAGATGAAGAGAAGGGGTTTCTCTTCTTCACTTTGTTGGCTTTGTGCTTGGGAGTAAAGTCACTGATTGGGGTTTTTCTTTGGGTGGAAAGCATTTATATTAAGCTAGCACTTATCTTCAAGTGGACATGGGAAAGTTGGGATTTGGTATTTTTTGATGGATTCTTATTATTGTTATATTGGATAGTGGAAATTTTGGATATCAGTGTTGTGGTTATTTTAGGAGGCATCTTGTTCGTTTATGTAAATTATGTTAAAACAGATACTCAGTAAGCTTCCAAGGTCTAAATCGACTGAAAAGCGTGACCATGGTCGAAATGGAAGTCTTGGTACGAATTTAAATGCTTCTACTGGCTCAAGAAGCAATGCTTTAGGTGTTAATAAGTCAGGGAAGTTGAACATTACATCTGTAACAGCCAATAATTCTGCTGCAGATACAGGACATATCGGCAGCATCAAGATTCAGCAGGGTGTGACTTCAAAGCTAAATGGGAATCTAGGGTTTTCTTCATTTGAAGGATTGCCTGGATTCAGGGATGTTCCTAGCTCTGAGAAGCAGAACTTATTTATAAGAAAGCTGAACCTGTGTTGTTTTGTATTTGACTTCACCGATCCCACAAAGAACCTCAAAGAAAAGGAGATCAAGCGACAGACGTTGTTAGAGTTGGTAGATTATGTAACTTCTGCTAATGGAAAATTCTCAGAAACTGTTATGCAAGAAGTTATAAAAATGGTGTCTGTAAATTTATTTAGGATTCTTACTCCTCAACCACGTGATAATAAAGTTGTAGATGGTGTTGATTTGGAGGAGGAAGAACCTTCTATGGATCCTGCATGGCCACACTTGCAGCTTGTGTATGAGCTTTTCTTGAGATTTGTTGCATCATCTGAGACGGATGTAAAGCCAGCTAAAAGATACATCGATCAATTCTTCATTATCAAATTGTTGGATTTATTTGATTCTGAAGATCCCAGGGAAAGGGAGTACTTGAAAACAATTCTCCACCGCATCTATGGAAAATTCATGGTGCATCGTCCATTTATTAGGAAAGCTATCAATAACATTTTCTACCAATTCATTTTTGAGACTGAGAAACATAATGGGATTGGTGAATTTTTAGAGATTTTGGGCAGTATTATTAATGGATTTGCTCTGCCACTAAAAGAGGAACACAAGATGTTCCTTGTTCGTGCTCTAATTCCTCTGCATAAGCCAAGATGCTTGGCAATGTACCAGCAGCCATTGTCATACTGTATTACGCAGTTTGTGGAGAAAGACTGCAAGCTTGCTGATACTGTAATAAGGGGTCTGTTAAAGTACTGGCCTCTCACTAATAGTTCAAAGGAAGTCATGTTCCTAAATGAGCTGGAGGAAGTTTTGGAAGCAACACAACCACCAGAATTTCAGCGTTGTATGGTGCCTTTGTTTCGGCAAATTGCTCGATGTTTGAACAGTTCTCACTTTCAGGTAAAATCTCCAAATGTTTTGTTGTGTTTTTTATTTTGGATTTGTGCTAAAGATATATTTCTGTTGTAATGTGCCTTAAATCACTTGTTGTAAAGTGAACTTCTGTTATAAAACTTGCTTAATCTAGAACATTAATTTCATTGAATATTGGTTCCATAATTTTAAGTTTCTAATTGCAAAGTGAAATTTGCAGTCAGATTCTGAGAGTTTTTATTGTTTCAGTTTTCCCTTTTTTTTTTTTTTGGATATGATCAGTAATTGTTCCATTAAGTCAACTGGTAGTTGATAGCTTGATTATCACATAGGTGCTTTGTATTAGGCCTATGTGGTAGTTGATAGCTTGATTATCGAATAGGAGCTTTCTATCAGGCCTATGTGAAAGAAACAAATTTCTACAGTGTATTGGAATAGTTCAGAGATTAATCTTTTGAAGAGTTTATTCTTCTTATAGGGGAAAAAAGAAAAGAAAGTAGTGCATCACATTTTGCAGATTGTATATTGCATGATCAAGCTAGAGTTTTGTTGACATTGACCTCTCTGAACAACAAGATCTTGGTTTATATTTTGAGAGTCTCTGCTTAGGAACCTAGTTAGGGGAAGGAAAAACTGCTTCTTAGCTTTTACTGACATTTGTGGTTCATTTTACGCTTGCAATCAATGGCAAGGGACCATGAATTTTTTTTTATTCATCAGTTGGACCATTGATATGTTAAATTCGACTGTAGTGTTATGAGAATGTACATAATTTTTAGTAACTGTAATATATTTTCTTCTTGTTCTTCTTTCTCTTAGTTACATCCAGCGTCTTCTTCTTTTTTTTTTCTTTTTTCTTTCCCTTTTCTGGTAGATGTGTGTGGACAGTGCTGTTTTAGCCAATAGTAAATGGTTGGAGCATGGGATTGCTGATGGTATTGAGAGTTTAATGATAAAGTTGAGATTAAGTAATATAGGCTATGGGAAGAGAAAGAGGTAGAATCATGCAGTTTGGGGTGGGATAAGATGGTCAACTCCTTGTCCACAATTAAAAAGGCACCTATGTTTTATGGGTTCACAAAGGACATTGCAATTATCTCCAGAAAATGGTTTAGGTATTTTTTTTTCCCCTTCTCTTGGCATACAAAGCATTTTTGTCTGTGTGTGTGAATGGGAAAGAGTGTTTGTTTTCTTTGTATAGGTGAGAAAGGTTTAATTTTAAGCAGAGGTCAGGATATTGTCTTTTTGGGACAATGTCCTTAAAACTGGAAGTCCGTACTGCCTATTTGGTTGCCTTTGGTCATAGAAACTGAAAGAAAATCTTTGACTGGAATTCACTTTATGATTTAGTATAGAGGAAATCTGCAATAAGTACTAAAACTCTACTCGAGTATTTGAACTTAGGTGTAAACTAAATTTGGGTGTGATTATAAATTTTAAACTCCTATTAAGTCAGGCATAGCTATCTAAAATCTTATGCTGGAATAGAAATCTTGATGACGCTCATTCTGTATCCAAATAACCAAATGAGAGGTAATTGCTCTTTGGGTATGTTATCTTCAGCTCTCACATTGGCAAAAAGTAAGGGTAATGAATGTATGATCAAAGCTTTCGAGTTAGATACCATTCAGATGGATTTGAGATCTTTCTGTTCAGAGCTGTAGCAGACTGAAGTCTTATATTTCTTCTGGAATGTCCCTCCATTTAAAGGAAAAGTTTCAGTTATATGTGGTTAACCTTTTTTTTTTTTTCACTGTACTGTTGACTTGGTGAGATGATGAGCCATCCTTTGGCTTATCAATGTTTAAATCAACTATTTAACTGATGCTTGCTGTTTCAGGTGGCAGAGAGAGCATTGTTCTTATGGAACAATGATCATATTGAAAACTTAATAATACAAAACCGCAAGGTTATACTGCCCATTATCTTCCCTGCTCTAGAAAAAAATGCTAGAAATCACTGGAACCAAGCTGTCCGTAGCTTGACTTTAAATGTCCGCAAGATCTTTGATGATATTGATCCTGAGCTGTTCAATGAATGCTTGGTCAAGTTTCAAGAAGCAGAAAGGAAGGAGGATGAAATTAAAGCAAAATGTGAAGCCACATGGAGACGTTTAGAAGAGCTTGCTACTCAGAAAACTTCAAGCAACAAAGCAGTGCTGGTTCCTCGCAGATCAGCTTCACACACCTCTTCAGGTTAGCAAAAGCAGAGATTTTAATTACCATGGATGGTAAAATTTTTTATTGAGATCGAATTCATTCTATTGATAAGGTTATTCAGGTGGTTGAATGTACACATGCTGTTGCCCCACAATATATTCGGTCCTGGTCAATACCAAAACCTAATAAGCAGTTTTGTAAATTGATCCCTGTGTTGTTGTAATTCTACATAGAGAGACTATCTTTTGTTTCTTTTGAAGAATTTCAAATATAATCCTCCCTATTTGAAAGCTCAATGAAAGACAAATGATTGCAGGAAAAATAAGTATATAAACATAAACTGGATCAGAAAATCAAATTGTTGAAGACAGCTCATTGAATGCTCATAAGTATAATCAATTTTTTTTTTGTTTTTTGTTTGACACAAGGAAGGGGCCTTCAATGGTGCCTGTTATGCCCATGTTATGAATGAGTGCCAATTATTTTGATCGTTCTGAAATCATTGTCATAACACAGAAGGATCAGATTTACAAAATCTTGTTCCAGGCTAATACTATTGGCCAGAGACCATCTTTTATTTGTTGTCTCTTGCAGTTGGTCTTTACTCTATTCCTTTCGTTTGAATCACCTATACATGAATGTCTAAGAACTTTGCCTTAAGAAAGAAAGAACATGAATCTATCTTACTGCTACAATCTATTTTGAGTGAAATGCTTGTTCTCTTAAGTTCTCAACTCCAGAAATTTGCTTGCTTGAGGTTTATTGTATTCTATGTTTGAGCTAAAAATGTAGATGACATCTCAATGCTTAGAGTATCTGAAGTGTATGCTGTCATATGGTTTGCTTGTGATGAAATTTTAGAATTTTATGTTGCCATCTCAAATACAGCAAAGTTAGTTGACAAGATTGTTCAACTTTCCTTGTGCAAACACAAGTTTGGCACATGAGTGGGAGGGACTATATGGTGATAAATTTCAATAATTTTTGATTATATAGAAAGAATTATGGGTCCCTTTATGCGGCTACGGTGGGATAAACTTTTCATTAGTGGAGTATGATGAGTACAATACAGCAGGAATATATATAAGAAATTGTTGGTGCTGTTATTGCTGTGAAGAATGGTTGGTTAGCATTGGTGATCATGATTCTGTGAAATACCCTGGCCACCATCATGAAATGCTCGTACATTGTATGATATGGATTTGCTTCTTTGCTGATGAAGTTGCTTGATGTTAGTTATACTATACCATCCATCGGATAAGGTGAAATAATTGTGTTTCTTCTGGTGTGTGCCCACAGTTTTGTGCAATGCAAGTGACAGATCAAAATGGGTATAATTAATTTCCAATGATGAAATGCATGCTTTCTTGTCTATACTGATGCATAAACTCAGCACCAGCTTCTTCACTACACTACACCTGCCTAACATGGCTGGAAAGGACTGGGGTTACCATATCTAATGCCAGTAACATTTCAAAAAACTTTGTCGAGCTCGATTAATATAAATATAGTAATTAAACTAAATGAAGCTTGAATGAGCTCAACTTTGAGTTCTTTAAAACTCGGCTCGACCTGAAGTTCCTTAAAATTTGACTTTATTCAATTGATTACCACTCTACTTTCTCCAATCCTGGTGGAGATGGCAAGGAACAAGACAAAGCTATTCTAGTGTGAAAATGGATTTCTTTTATTTCCAACAAGTACTAAAATAAAATCGAAAAATTCATAACTTGATACAGGTAATGTAAGCACTAAAAATCTTGCAAGAGAAATGTCAACTCTTAAAAGAATTTCATAGTTGACTTGTGTAAGTGCCACACCCATTTTTGTGTTCACAATCTCTAGTCTTATTGTGCATCTAATTAGATATTAGAACACTCTATACATAATCTAAGCTTGAAAAATGGTTCAAATAGGCCAATGAGAGGTAGTCTAATTGGTATTTTCATTTATGAAAATTGTGGAGATCTTAGAGTTTGAATTTCATAGACACCATTCATCAATTTTGGTGGGAGTTATCGTTTTTATGATGAATACTAAGAAGATGATTACATTCAATTGTAAGGTCCTTGAGTCTCCATTGTATAAAAAAAAAGACAAAATAATTAGTACTAAATTACTAATAATTCACGGACAATTGTTGAAACAAAATTATTGTGGAATTATTTGTGATCCATGACTAAATTTGAATTTTTTTGTCCTTTTGTTCCAAATGTAAATTGGTGAGATGAGAAAAGAGAATTTAAAGAAAAAAAAAAAGGTAGAATCCAATAATTTTTTGAAACATTATTTTAAATTTGTACCACTCAAAAGAAATCAAATATATGGCTGTCTTTGAACTAACAAGAAAAAATTTAGTTAGTGAAGGAGTAATTAAGTGAAAGAAAATTTTTAAGAATATTTTAAAATGCAAAATTTAATTTCTACTTTTATCGATTTAACGAAATGGATTACTCCTATAATGTAATTCATTGAGATGATATAACATCTTATTAATCAAAAGAAAAAAAAAACTTTATTTTATTCCTTAATTCTTTTTAAACTTATTTCATTTTTTATTATTACTTTTTACCTACCATTTTTGTTATAACAATTAAGCAAAACCTTTTGATTCAAGGCCAGCAATTAGCAAATTCTTTATGCAAGACTATATATTCAACACTTTATATGCGAATTCAATAAAATTATATTTATAACAAAATATTTATTAACCCAGCTCTGATTCTTATGATGTCCCCGATAATTTTTTTTATAAAATGAAAATTTGTTATTTATAACTAAATAAAAATAAAATCATAATAAAATTTACCATCAATCTTTTTTTATCTTAAACTACCAAAATTCAAAATATCATTTAATTGAGAATAGCTTATTGCCAGCTGATACTAACACTCGTTAATACCCATCAACCAAATTGAATTACATATAATTATATGAAATAAAAAAAATAGAGAAAAAAAAAGGGTTAATCTTGACTATTGTGAGATGGGTTTAAATTAATAATAGCAGTTGAGGCAGGGTCCCAGATGATGAGTTGAGCTGCTTTAATTACGTACAGTCTGATTTAAATTGTACAGCTTGATCATCATCTACCTGATAACGTTAGATAAATAGCATACATACACCAAATCGAAGTAAAGCTTTTTACATGAATTATTGTTAAATAACAAAATAATAATAATAACAGTAACAGAAAAAACGAATCTTTAAACAAAAATTTCTCATCTGATTCCATATTGTTTTTTTGGGTTTAAGTTTTTTTCTTTAGTCTTCTAATGGGTTCCATTTACTGATTGTTGTGAGAGAGGGTTAAAGGTGTCTGCTTTAGCCACTTATGCCCCCTTTCCCTTTCTCTCTGGCCCAAAGTAATCCATAAGAAAAAAAAAAAAAGAGAGAAAAAAGGAAAAGAAAAATTGGGTCTTTTCCTTCTGTGTCTTTGAAGACTCCTGTGTAAGTATCAAACATTTGTGGTTTCTTTCAATATGTTATCTGGATTTGATTCATGTTGATTGTTTCTTTTCTTTTTTTCTGTGATTTTTTCCAATTTAATTCACTTTTTTTTTTAATCTAGTTTCCTGTAATTTTAGTGTTAGTGTTTTGTCTAATAATGTTGTTTTGTTGTTTTTGATCAAACCCAGATCCTATCACTGTCTGATTCAGCTGTATGTGGCTTCTATTTTTGGTATATAGTACAAAGAAAGAACCTTTCTGCTGTTTACGATTCGTTTGGGATGTTTGTTACTGTTACTGTTTGAGTTTTTGCATCTGGGTTCTTCCATTTAAAAGTCAAAAGGATCTTAATTTCTGGCTTTGGATTTTTGTTGAGAGAAAAGGACAACTCCTCAATCCTCCAGATGATGATAGGCTTGTGCCAGAAGTACTTTGATGCTTCAATTGAAGTTTCTGGGTTTTCTTAATTTGTCTTAGGAAGTTGGGTTTCTGTATCAATGATTTCTATTCATGGTATTGGGTTGTTTTTTTCTTCTCTGATTTTAACTGGACCTTTTGTATCTGTGTCCAGTCCTGTGGCTGTGAAGTCAGTGTAGCTAACCTTGTATGGATTAGGAACACAACAGGGTTTTGTGGGGATTTTAATCTTTGTATATAGTTCTTGAGTTATGATCAAACAAATACTTGGTAGGCTTCCACGGAAGCCATCTAAATCATCTGAGAGTCGGGAATTTGGTGGTCCATCTGCTCCTTCGAGTACTTCCACTAGTTCAAGAAATAGTGATCTTGTGAGTAATAGGCCCGTATCTTTGAACAACACATCTCCTCCGAGTTCTGATCCTACTCCATATTTGGGCTACAGCAATGTAAGTAAGCCTAACCCGGCAGTAAATTCAAGACTGAATGGCAATTCAGTAACTGCTTCCTATGACGCATTGCCGGGATTTAGGGATGTTCCCAGCTCTGAGAAGCAGAACTTGTTTATTAAAAAGCTGAACTTGTGTTGTGTGGTGTTTGACTTCAGTGATCCTACTAAGAATTTGAAAGAAAAGGACATCAAGCGACAAACATTAGTTGAGCTGGTAGATTATGTTACTTCTGCAAATGGGAGATTCACAGAGACTGTCATGCAAGAAGTTATAAAGATGGTATCTGTGAATTTGTTTAGGCCACTTACTCCACAACCCCGCGAGAATAAAGTATTAGAAGCCTTTGATTTGGAAGAGGAGGAACCCTTGATGGATCCTGCATGGCCGCACTTGCAAATTGTGTATGAATTCTTTCTGAGATTTGTTGCATCTCCTGAGACAGATGCAAAGTTAGCAAAGAGGTACGTTGATCACTCTTTTGTTCTCAAGTTGTTGGATCTCTTTGACTCTGAGGATCCAAGGGAGAGGGAGTACCTGAAGACAATTTTACATCGCATCTATGGGAAATTTATGGTGCATCGCCCATTTATCAGGAAAGCTATCAACAACATCTTCTTCCGGTTCATTTTTGAAACGGAGAAGCACAATGGGATTGCAGAGCTTTTAGAAGTTTTAGGAAGCATAATCAATGGGTTTGCTCTGCCATTAAAAGAAGAACATAAATTGTTTCTCATCCGTGCACTAATTCCCCTTCACAAACCAAAGTGCTTGCCTATGTACCATCAGCAGTTATCATACTGCATTACACAGTTTGTGGAGAAAGACTGCAAACTTGCAGATACTGTCATTAGGGGTTTGTTAAAGTACTGGCCCATTACTAATAGTTCTAAGGAGGTGATGTTTTTAAGCGAGTTGGAGGAAGTCTTAGAAGCAACCCAGCCGGCAGAATTTCAAAGATGTATGGTACCTTTGTTCCGTCAAGTAGCTCGTTGCTTAAGCAGTTCACACTTCCAGGTACTAAACTTTCAAATGTAGTATGTAATGAACCTCGTGTGTTTTGACACGCATTGAAATGTTTGCCTCATAGTTCCATTGTAAAATTCTTGTATATTGGATATTGAACATTCAGTTTTTCCTTCGAGGTATTTCACTGGTATCTTTCAAACTGTAGTTTTTATGTGTTATGCTTCTAATTCTGAGATGCCAATTATCATCAGGCAATGGAAGAATAAATTTTCACATGTCTGTTGGCTAGTGAATACAAATCTTATTTTGAGTCATCCGTGGGAATAGTATTATTTATCATTCTCTTTCTAGTGTAGAGATTGGAGACTAAAAGAGGTGACGCATTTAGTTTCTTGGTTATTCGTGCCATACATTTCCTAATTTAAAGAGTATTTTTTACTGATCTTTTTCATCAGGTGGCAGAAAGGGCTTTATATTTGTGGAACAATGATCACATTGAGAACTTAATCAGACAGAATCGGAAAGTGATACTGCCCATAATCTTCCCTGCCTTAGAAAAGAATGGACGTAACCATTGGAATCAGGTTGTCCAGAACTTAACTATTAATGTCCGCAAAATTTTTGCTGATATTGATCCTGAACTGTTTGAAGAGTGCTCAAGAAAGTTCGAAGAAGATGAAGCAAAGGCAGAGGATATCAAGGCAAAACACGAAGCCACATGGAAGCGCTTAGAGGAGATTGCAGCAACAAAAGGTACAAGTAGCGAACCAGTTCTCGTAAGTCGAACTTTACCTGCCTTAACATCATCTGCAAGTTAGAGATAGAGGGATAACTGTGTTCTGTATAAAGCATTCATTGATTGGTCTACGAACCAAAAGATCATCCATCCATCCTCATGCTCTGGGAGCTGGAAATGTCCGATTTCTGTGTCGAGATTCGGTATACAGTAGTTGATAATTTAGCATCTCAACGATCTGCAAATTAGAGCCACCCTTAAGCACTCAAATTGGTTTTGGTGCACTTGCTGAATTTCTTGTTGTCCTCATTTCATTTCTTATGTGTATTCATAATATAGATATATAATACGTAAAACTTTGTACAATACACTTTTGTTTTTACGAGCTATAAGTTTTTGGAATATTGAATTTATAATGTTAGCAAATCACATCTTGTGCTACTAGATCAGGTTAGCAATGTAAGTATGTTAATTAGAATTTAAAAGAGTGACCTTTGAATGATTATAGTTTAAAATTATAGAGCCGGTGAGTTTTGACCTAGTGGTTAAAGAGCTCTCAAAGACATACGGAATTTGAATCCGAGTCCTTTTATTTACATTTATATCCTGATGGTGCTAGATTGCATTGTGTTAAAAAAAAAGTTTTTAATTATAGTGGTATTTAGCTAAAAAATATATTTAGCATTCGATCGATCACTAACCAAAGATCACTAACCAAATGGAATTAAGAATAATGCACTTGCTAGGTGATTGACATCAATACAGTTGAGACAATGAAGTTGGTAATGGTCGTGTCAATACAATGAACATTAACTCCAGATCATCAATTAAATAAATTGGAATTTTTTTTTTGCAAACAATCGTATTTTAAATTTTTAAAAACAACCATAAATTAATAAAATATTTATTTTTTTACTCTAAAATTGAAAAAAAAAAGCCCCACATATCAAGTTGAGTAGACAATTTGTTGCCAAAAAGAAAAAAGAGGCGACACATCCTCTTACAATGGGTATTTTCTTCAAGCAATAGAATTTATTTCCTAAATTATTTCTTATTTGACCAAGGAATACAATTCTAGTTTCTAAAGGTTTAGCCTTTGAACTATTTTCTTTAAGCAGTAGAATTAATTTCGAAACCTTTGGCCTAACTGAATCCCTTGGAAGCGATCAAATCCCCACTTTATTCTTAATTCTCTTTCCAATTTCTTTTGATCAAACCTAGGGTAGGGTTTTATCAGCATTGTAATGAACTTTTTTCCCCGAGACAGCAAAATGTTATGCAATGAGTGCGAACGTTTACACGTCTGTAACTATACAAAAGTACCCAAATAATTTGTGAGTTGCATAATTACAGTATATACCGTCAATTTTATTGAACAATTTTGCTTTTAAAAAAAAAGTTAGTGTAGAAAAAAATTTTAAAAAATTTGATGGTTAAGAATAAGAAACTATGTTAATAAGGTTTACTTTAACTTCTGAATTATTACATTGAATAACCCACGGATCGGATATCATTTCTTTTTTCATTTGATGCCTCCGATGTAGATAATTATAAGGACTCTGACTATTTTACAATCAAGCTAGATGGACTCACAAAAGAGACAAAACTTTTCCAATACTTACTTTTCTATATATGAGACTTGATCTGGATATTTTATTTAAGAGAATACAATCAAATTTCGGTGGATACGATATGGTTTTAATGGCTTTCTTTGATGTTCCAAAATATGAATTGCACTCTATGACTATAAATACCTCCGCACTTGATAACGGACGGACGGATGTTTCTTCTACTTCTCTCCTTTGCACTTGTACATACTTATTTTCTCTTACTATTACTTACAATCCTAACTTAAGCATATGAGGGTCCTTAACTTACATTGCAGTCTAATGCCTTTCTCTGTTTGCACCATTTTTGTAAGAACACTCATGAGATTTAATATATTAATCAGCATGACTTGTGCCTAAGCACATTTTACAACAATTCCTAGCAAATACTGTGTGGCTTTACTGCCCTTCAAGCTCTTCTTCTGGTCTCTAAATAGAGATATATCAAAACTTTGTCTTGGAAACCATCATTTAGAAGTAAAAACTATTGTCTTTCCAAGAACAAAGGTTACAAGAGTAAGTGAAATGAAAAAGATTGTGTTGATTAGGCCGCGATCAACTGTCCAACCAAATATAGTGATTCCTCCAGGATTGTTTTGCAAATACAGCACTGCGAAGGTGAATAGCACAAGAACAAATCAAACCATCAACACCATGATGTATTGTTATTGCAAAAATGAATGTTCAAAAGGCAACACATGAAGAAAAAAAAAAATGCAGAGATAGGATGATGATTTTAAATTCATACCAAAGGCTTGCCTTTTGTAATAAGAAGACATGTTGTTGGAAGCTACTTGCGTGTTTGCAGGCATTGCAATATAATCCACTGACTCCAAATCACTTTCAGAACAATTTATGCGCAGCGAATTCACAGCTTCCAAGTTCCCCGAACTACTGTTTGCAATTCTTGAATGAGATGCATCAATTGAGCTACATGTTGCCAATGCGTGCCATCTACTAACTACAGAAGCAATTCCTTGTGCTCTGTGGGATATTTTTGTAGCAGCATGGAGACAAAGAATTATACCAACTACCTGAACAATTGATGATACCTGAAAAAAAGTTGCATGACATTTGAAACCAGTGAAATTGAAATCATTTGTAAGCAACCAAAGAGCTCTAATATTTGAAGCAAATGCACAAACAAAACAACTTAACTGCAAAATCACCTCCATTTATCATAGTAATAATTCCGCTGTACCCTGTTGTTTGGAAAAGAGTCACAATTTGACAGGCTGTGACAACACAAAACTGCAGCAGAAGAAAAATGCGGAACCTGTGGCTTATCTTGGAGAGGTGATATCGTAGACGAATGTGCTCTTCTATAAATAACAAAACATCAGATTCCTTTTCTAAGAGCTTCGCATAGTCGTCGAAGTGAATAACTTGCAAATTGCAGACAAGATGAAAGATACTGCTGGCTGTTAAAGATACAATACTCGTATAACTCCAGGAAAGAACCAAACCAAATAAAATAGAGGCGGACAACCACCCTGACTCGTGTGGCACATGAGACACGCGAATAAACTCTCGCACTACTTTTAGAATGAAACATGGCAGTGACCAGAACACCAATAAACGTGAAGAATCCTGACAATTAGGAAAATTCAAGAACATGGCATTTGAAATAAAAGAAATGTAACATGGCAGAACAAACAACATTTGAAAAGAATCCTAACAAAAAGTTTGAGAACATGTCATTTGAGATAGAGAAATGTAACATGCCAGAATCAATCTAACATTTAAAAGAACCTGACAATTAGGAAAATTCAAGAACATGACATTTGAAATAAAGAAATGTAAATCTATAATGGATGATAAATTCCAAGTTTATATAAAAAACTAAGTACTCAGCAATAATATATTGATGCAAGTACAAAAGCCGGCCGGGGCGGCACAGAAATCAAAGATTGATGAATTGCAAATCAAAATTATAATTTAATTCTAAGGATTTAAGGGTTTCAAGATCAAATGATTTACACATTGCATTTCCAATTGCTGAAATGATCCACCCATAATTCAGCAATATTCTAGCAAATATTTAACTGTAATCAAGATTTATGAAATTAAACAGAGAAAAGAGAGAAGGCTAACCTTAATCTGTTGAATATATTGATGGCTAAATCGAGCATTAATACAAGCACTAGAGCGACCAACGAAGAGGAAATTTCTGACACCATACTTACGTAGATTAAGAGAAAGGCAAGCCAAGGAAACAGCAGCCAGACAGGCTTGAGATGCAATAATATCAAGCTCAAAATCCTTAATCTGATACTTTTCGCAGCCAGAGCATTTGGATAGCTCCAGAATTATAAGAGGCAGGCATACACCTATCAGTAAAAAACCAGTCCAAGAAAGAAGAAAGCGCAGAAGAGAAGATTGATTGAAACCCAGAAATGTAAGAAATAGCCCTAGAGCTTTAAGTGACTGATCAAGATCAGTTTCTTGAATTTTTTGTTCTTGGTGGTGGTTACGGTGGTTGATGTTGTTTTGGGTTGGAGGAAGGAGAGGGGTTTGAATTTGAGGTTGTTGAACTATTATTTGCATGTCATGAGGATCTGCCATGAACATTAAATCTTGGAAAATTTTTATTTTCTTAGACTTAAAATCAAGAAAACAAAACAAGAACTTTGTTTTTAGAGTAGAACTGTAGAAGTGAAGTGTGATCTTGATGATTCTGGCCAAAAAGCTTATCAAATGATTAGTAGTGCCTAACCTTATTATTGTACCTATTCTTTAAACATTCACTCACTTCTCTTCATATGCTTGCCTTTCAAAGAAAGAAAGAAATATATATATATATATATATATATATATATATATGGATTTATTACACCGATAATATTATAATTTTACTCTATATTTTAAAATAGTATCAAATTTTTAATTTTTTTTAGTTGTTAAAGTTCTATTTTTTTTTTCTTTTCAATACCATAATTTTTATTTTTGCTTCAAATTACAATACCTCAAATATATCCAATCAAATTTAGCATATATAGTTGCCGGAATAAACATCTTTTAATACATTCGCCATGTAAACATTCCATTAAATAGTCTAGTTATTTTGTTGGCCCCATAGAATAATTTTTTTAGTGGGCCCCATAAAATAAAATTTTAGCAAATTTAATTTTATGAAGTTCACAAAATGATTACTTTGCTTAATTAAATATTTATATGGCGAATATACAAAAAATATACCTATTCAGACTTTCAAGTATGTTAAATTTGATTAAAAATTATTAAGGGACTATCATCTGAAAAAAATAAAAATTAAAAAACCGAAAAGAAAAAAAATTAAAAATCTGGTATTATTTTAAAATATGGGTTAAAGTTATGATATCATTTGTGCAATAAATCTTATATATATACCCATAAGACTTTCCACTAGTTTAAAATTCAAATCCAAATGAATTTATAAAGGATAAAACTATACCCATAAAATTTTTCATTATTTTAAAATTTAAATAGAAATAAATTTATAAAAGAAAAAACTATACCCATAAAATTTTTCACTATTTTAAAATTTAAATAAAAATAAATTTATAAAGGAATAAAACTCTTCTAAAAATTTAAATGGATAATTTTATTTGAAAAATTTAAAATTCTTACCAGTTGGAGCAATAGAGAATGTTGATAAAAATGATTATAATTTTAATGTAAGTTTTATATTGATAATTCTGAAATTGATCTTAGCTGTAGAACTTATTCGGATGAAAAGAGCTAGATGAATGGGTGGATTTCCTCCAAACACTCAAACCTAAATTGATCTTAGCTGTAAAACATCGAAATTAGTTGAAGAGCTAGGTGAATGATGCTTAAGTTGTAATTTTAATTTTAGTTGTAATTTTGCTTAATATATATATATATATATATATATATTAATTAAGTCTACTTCTATTTTATTTAATATAAATCAAATTAAATAATATAGTTTTATAAGTCTTATCGAATTAAATTTAAAAAGTAAATAATTGAATTCAAAATTAACAAATTTTATAAAATAAATAATTATGAAAAAATATTAACATCAAAATGTTAAAAGATTGTTGTATAATTGTTTAAATATAAAATTTATAAAGAATATAATAAATTATTATATTATAACTCTATCAAGTTTATAAAATTAGATTATTATTTAGATAAAAATATTGAAAGAGTACTATATAATTATTTCAATAAAAAATTTATTAAAATTATAATAAATTACTATATTATAATGTAATTCTATTGAGATTGAAAAATTAGATTGTCATATAAATAAAATAATGCTCTTATTATTTTTAAAAACTCATTAAATTAAAGTTTATTAATTTAAAAATTAAAATTAAGTTAATTAAATTTTTTTATTTGTCTTGTATCTATGATAAAAAAAATAAAGCATATAATTTTTTGAGAGCAATATTATTTTATATAAAAATGTAGTATAATTATTATTTCTTATATATTTTTATTAAAATTAATAAAAATAATTTATTTTTATTAAAATTAATAAAAATGAGTTAAAAATAAATAAATAAATTTTTATTATTTAATTATTAGCTAGAATTAAAAAAATTACATCAAAATTGTTTTTAAGTAAATAAAAATATTAATCTTAAAAATACTAGAAAAATAATGTGTCATTGCTCAAATAAAAAATTTCCTAAAACTGTAATAAATTTATAAGTTCAATGAAGCTGTAATATTAGATTGTTATATGAAGAGAATATAACTTTTTATTAGTTCAAAATTATAATTAAGAAAATAACTAATAATTTGTGATTAACTAATAATAATAATAAAAAAAAAAATATAGATTTAATAGTTTATTTACTATCATAAGTTTAAAAAAATTTATTATTTGCGTGTGAAGAATGTGATTATTTACTAGTTTTTATTAAAAGACTTAATTTTGTATCAACGTAATAAATTCAATTTTTAAATTTATAAAACAGTTATAATTAAATTGAAACATATTCAAAATAAAACTACGCGAGTATATGATATTCTTTATTTAATTTAAATAATAAATTTTTTTTTATTTAATCAATAGTTCAGTTGAGACTGTGTAAATATAATACTCTACGTAACTTCAATTTGACAACCATACCTTAAGATTTTATTCTCAAATTATGTTTGAATTAAAACTCAAACTTCATGGAACTTGACCCCCAAACAAAAACATGTATTGGGCCTTACCGGTAAGAAAGAGACAAAGACCAGAAGCAAACCCAAGCACAAAAAACAACATGAGTGAACTACCCAAGCAGCCGGTCGATCTAACTTGTCAGTTGCCAAAATGGTGGGCAACACAACTACTCTTTTTTCTTTTCTTCACTATCAAAGTTTGATAGGCTTAGGTAGGGTGATATCATTCGGATATGAAGGAATAGACGGACAGTTTAGGATGGCCGTTCTGACTTCAGATGGAGGGAAAGAACTTGATAAGGTTTAATGGAGATTCTTACCTATCTATTACAAATCAAGGTAGAATTTCCGTCCTACTGTTTAACTGAGTTACATGTAATTCATAAAAATGAGACATTTATATCTATATTATAAAGTTTACTATATTGCCAGACTGCCCCTATTATGCGATCATATAATCTCTTTGTTATCCAAAAATTTACCTCGATTGTTTCCTTGTATAACTCCTTGGTACTCCATGATTTATAATAGAAGCCGTTACCAAGATTTTCACTTTTTGTTCATTGTAGTTCAAACACGAGAAAAATGAATTTTTCAAGCTGAAAATGAAGCTCAATAATGAGCTTGTAATAGAGATGGGTGAACAGATTCCCTCTCTTTTTCTCCGCCACTAACTCATTCTCTGCTACCCGCCAAAAACAAAACCAGTCTCCTTCCCTGTCCCCGCCTCCTTTTACTCCTATCTTCTTCATAAACCAACGCAAACCAAATCATACACGACATTTCCTCTTCTTCTTCTTCTTCTTCTTCACTTCACTTCTCTTGTAACCTCCCAAAACACACCTTAACAATGTCTGACAACAAAAACCCATCTGCCGATGTTGATCCTAAAAGCGGCTTCTGTTCAAAAACCAAAACTTTCCATAGCCTCAGGCCTGTAGCTCAACTTCCTCCTCTATCTTATCCAATTTCAGTCACTGATTTCGCTTTCTCAATTCTCCAATCTTT
>CATIWM010056276.1:0-17996 GCA_949671775.1 Mallotus repandus
ACTTTATGATAAAAATGATAAATTTACCAAAAAGGCATGAAAGCAATAAAAGTAATAAAAATAAATAAATATGCAGAAAAAGAAATAAAAATAAATAAAGATACAAAATAAAAATAATGAAAATGCAAAAACAATAATAAAAATGTTAGCTTTACACCAAAATACCTTTTTTTCACATAAAGGGAAAAATGATGCAAAATGCAAAAAATGAATGCGAACACTCCCGGATTCACCCGAACTACCCACTCCTTCAACATATTATATACCCAAACTTCAATATCAACACAAAAACCACAACTTCATCACAATAATAAATATTCAAATAAAATAAATAAAATGCAAAAAATGATAAAAAATGCAAGAAAAGAGTAGAAGAAGGAGAAAATTGCAATGATTGTAATTTTTAATAAAAAAGGATTGAGAGATCCTCGGAGGGACCGGGTAATTACCCTAGATACGTGCTTTGACTTAGAAGGAGTTAGGTTTAGATATTGGATTTAAACCCTAAAAAAAGAAAATAATTTTGGTTTGAGTGTTTGGGAATGAGAGAGAGTAAGAGTCAATAATGATCCAAAAGTAGTATGATTTTCTCTCTAGGAGAGAGTTTTTTGAAAAATGAAAAAATTCCCCAAAAAAGAAAATTTTTGGATTTTTAATGCTACAAGCCCGAGACCCACGCTCTTGGGTCCATTACCCATGAGCTTGGGTCCATGACCCATAAGCTTGGGAGTGGATCCACGATTGTGGGTTCATTGACCTACACATGGGTCATTGTGGGTTGGTGGTCAGCCCGTTCCATGAGCTTTTCCCCGTCCATTTTGGTCTTTTTTGGACCTAATTTGATTTTTTAATGCTTGGGTGATCACTTTTTTTCTTTTTAGTTTCTTTGGGATTCTACTTAGTCTAAGCACACCCAGGAAGACTCCTAAAGGAGCTTCCCCCTTGCTTGATTGACAGGAATCCGTCATCATTGGATTTTTAAGGGACAATCAAAATTTGAGTATCAATAGGTACACAATTGATGACTTGAAAGGAATTAGCTCTTTTTTTTTGCATGCATAGGATTCATTTAGAGGAAGGTTGTAATCCTTCTATTAAAAATCAATGTAGATTAATAACTACCATGAAAGAAGTGGTTATAAAGGAAATCATAAAATTGCTAGATACAGGAATCATATTTCCAATATCGGATAGCAATTGGGTTAGTCCAATTCTTATGGTTCCTAAGATAGGTGGAATGACAATTGTTAAAAATGAGAATAATGAATTAATCCCCATGATGATTGTTATAGGGTGGAGAATGTGCACTGATTATAGAAAGCTGAATAAAGCTATTAGGAAAGACCATTTTCCTCTCCAATTTATTGATCAATTATTAGAAAGGTTAGCTCAACATTCATTCTTTTGCTACTTGGACGGGTATTCAAGATTCTTTTAAATCCCTATTCACCCAGAGGACTAAGAGAAAACTACTTTCACTTGTTCCTGCGGAACTTATGCTTATAGGCGCATGCCCTTTGGGTTATGTAACCCCTACTACCCTTCAAAGGTGCATAATGGTAATTTTCTCTAAATTCATGGAGAACATCATGGAAGTATTCATGGACAATTTTTCTGTTTATGGTTCCTCTTTTGATGATTGTCTAAACAATTTATCTAAGGTTTTGTAGATATGTAAAGAAGCTAACTTGGTTTTAAATTAGAAAAAAGTGCTATTTTATAGTCACAAGAGGTGTTGTTTTAAGCCACCTAGTGTCTGACAAAGACATAGAGGTTGACAAGGCTAAGATCAAAGTAATTGAGAAGCTTCCACCACCCACAAGTGTACAAGGGATTCGCAGCTTTTTGGGACATGCTGGATTTTATAGAAGATTCATTAAAGATTTTTCCAAAATAGCTAAACCCTTTGCTAATCTTTTGTCCAAAGATGTTCAATTTGTATTTAATAAAGATTGTCTTTATGCTTTTTGTAGGTTGAAAGAAGCACTGATTTCTATAAAAATTTTGCAACCTCCTGATTGGAACCTCCCCTTCGAAATCATGTGTGATGCAAGTGACTATGCTATGGAAGCGATTTTGGGGCAGCAAAAGGATAAAGAAGCTTGTGTTATTTAATATGCTAATCACACACTTAATGAAGCTTAATTAAATTATGCTACAATTGAAAAAGAACTCTTAGTCATGGTTTTCGCTATTAAAAAATTTCGTTCTTATTTGATAGGTAGCAAGGTGATCATATTCATTGATCATCTAGCCTTAAAGTACCTTCTTTCAAAGAAAGATGTAAAATCACACCTCATAAGGTGGATTCTCCTCCTTCAAGAATTTGACCTAGAAATTAGGGATAGAGTTGGAGTTGAAAATGTAGTTGCAGATCATCTCTCAAGGTTGGCGTTGCGATATAGAGATAATAAGCTGCCATTTGATGACTATTTCACTAGTGAACATCTTACGTAGATCAAAAGTTTGATGACACCCTGGTACGTAGACTTCGTGAACTATTTAGTTTGTGGTGTCTTGCCTCCCAACCTCTCATACCAACAAAAGAAATAAAATTGTTTTTGGATGTGAAATATTACTATTAAGAGGAATCTCTCCTCTATAAGAGGTGTGGGGATGGGCTGATTAGAAGGTGTTTACTCGAAGATGAAGTCCAAGATGTGCTTTCACATTGTTACTCCTTTGAATGTGGTGGACACTTTAGTTTTTACCAAGATTGTAATAAAAGTACTTCAATGTGGCTTTTATTGGCTAACCCTTTTCAAAGATGCTAGGAAATTTGTCTTGGAATATGATAAATGTCAAATGACATGAAACATAAGAAGGCGCAATAAAATTCCTTTGAATGGAATTCTTGAATTAAGATTTTTGATGTATGGGGACTCAATCTCATAGGTCTATTCTCGAGTTCATATAGGAATAAGTATATTTTGGTGGGTGTCAATTATGTATCCAAGTGGGTGGAAGCAATAGCATCACTAACCAATGATGCTAGAGTTGTGACAAAGTTCATTCGCAAGAATATATTCTCAAGATTTGGGACACCTAGAGCAATTATAAGTGATGGTTGCTCATACTTCTGCAATCACCAATTTGAAAGCCTATTGAAAAATATAGTGTTATTTATAAGGTTGCAACTCCATAGCACCCTCAAACAAGTGGTCAAGTTGAGATCTCCAACAAAGCAATCAAGACTATACTAGAAAAGTAGTGACTGATTCACATAAATATTGGTCTTCTAAACTTAATGATGCTCTTTAGGCCTAAAGGACCGCATTTTAGACCCCATTAGTGCTTCTCCTTTTAGACCACTCTATGGCAAATCTTGCCACTTACCTGTAGAGTTAGAGCATAAGGCATTCTAGGCCATAAAATTCCTTAACTTTGATCTATAAAGAGCTAGTGAAAAGAGGCTACTTCAATTGAATAAACTTGATGAATTTAGACTCAACTCCTATGAAAATGCCAAGATCTATAAGGAACGCATCAAGAAGTGGCATGACAAATATGATATGAAGAAAGAATTTAAAGAAGGAGATTAAGTGCTTTTGTTTAATTCATGGCTCAAACTTTTTCCAATCAAATTGACGTCCAAATGGTCAGGGCCTTTCATTGTCAAGCAAGTGTATCCTAATGGAGCAATAAAAGTCTGGAGCAAAGAAACTTGGGCATTCAAAGTTAATGGACAAAGACTTAAACATTACTTTAACAATAAGAGTGTCCCACCTAGTGCCTCGTATGCACTTCTTACCTTCGTCTGATCTCATTGTAGGAAAAGTCAAGCTAATGACTCTAAACAAGTACTTAATGGGAGGCAACCCATTATGCTTTGTTCTTTTTCCTTTTTTTCTTTCTTTTCTTTTATTATTATTTTTCATCCAGTTGATTTTTCCTTTATTTCTTATAGTTTTGATGTTTTTACCATAGGATCATCATGGATGGGGACAAGAGAATTACATTTAGAATCACAAGCTCCAAGGTTGCGTGGTTTTAGTCGTGACCAAGTCACTGGTTGTGCCTAGGTATATTCCTTGTTTTTATTTGATCACATGACCATGTGACTATCGTGTCTTGTTTAGTGCTAAAGTTCAATTCTTCTAGTACAAGTCACGGTCCTAAGCACGACCTCAGCACAACTGTGTTTGCTTAAGCCCAATTTTTTATTTTCTCTCAGTAGAGCACACATTGTAGAACACGACTTACTGCATAGGTATGCCCTACATTCCCGTTGGACACTGTTACGCACATGACCCATCACATGGTCATGTGCTATCGATATCCAAATTCTAGAACTCATCACGACTTTTAACATAGTCTTGTCCATTACCATGTCCTACATTTCCTCACCACATGATTGCAAACATGGCCTGCCACATGGCCATGTTCTACTTAAGGCCTTTTTCTTATTTTCACATAGTAGCATACACGGACTATAAGAGAACTATGCCTATCACCCTATCCTATCTCATTACCATACGATTGTGACCATGGTCCGCAACACGGCCGTGTCGCAACTCAGAACCCAAACTCGATCACTGTTCTTAGCATGACCCTTCACATGGCCATGCTCACCTAATTATTTGGTCTAATCCCTTGACATGGTTGCAAAATGCCTAAAACATGTCCGTGTTGTGCTACAACTTTAAATTCCTAACCCTAGCTGCCTGTTCGTTTACCTATCCCAATTTTACATTGTTTTCTTCCCTTTCAAATTCTCTTATTTTCTTTATTCCCTTATACTGTCAATTTCCCTTTTCTTTCACCCTTTTCTTTTTTTCTTTCCTCACTTTTATTTTCATCAATCTTATCATTTTCCTTCCTCACTGTGGTGCAAACTAAGAATCCATCTAACCATCTAAAACACCCATGCATGAAACCTCGCACGTCCTTGCCTCGCTGACCATCCCCTCAACTGACTTCTCGTGCCTCGAGTTCTTCCTCATCAACTCCTCATCCTATAATTTGGATCAAGTGCTCATTAAGACAAGTTTAAAACTCTCTCTCCTTTACCTTTCTACTCTAATTACCATTTTATATTGATTGAATTGAATGAAATAGAGTTAGGAGAAACTGTTAAGACCTTGATTGAGGACTCTAAATGGGATTGCTTTATCCAAATTCATAAACCAATTTACCGTGAACTTTTCCTTGAGTTTTTATCCCCTTTTTATTTTAAGAAAAAACTAGTTTCCTACTCTAAACCAAATACTATGCAATTTCGATTAGGTGGTAAGGGCTTTTCGCTGTCACTCATAGAGCTCGCTATTCGTTATGGTTGTTATGACCAAGACTTCATCTTTAGCCCTGAGTATGAGCGTTCTATAATCAATTTATTATTTGAGAGTCCTATTGCCTATTGAAGAGAGACTAGAGACTTATATGTTGATGGTAATTATGATCATAGAGTCACCAAAAGTATAGGCATAGGGAGTCCAGCACTGCACTATTTACAGGCTTATTGCCTTTACTATTTGTGGATGTCGCGAGAATACTGGGGTAGTTACCTTGTGAGACCTCTTTTACATCTGATGCTTTAATAAAGGGTCTTATTCCTCATTTGGGCTATGGGTTTGCACTTCACATGGAGGGGATGGATTAAAAGAAGAAGGGAGCTCTGTGTAAGTGGTCTTCTTGAAGTCTTTGATTCATTGACTGGGTTAACTTAAGTTTGTTCCATGCTACCTGTAAGTCATGAGGAATATTCATTTAGTTGAGAGGCATGAGGGTAGCTATGTCTTACTAGGAGCTCTCCCTAATGCACCCAATGCTCCTGTACGGAAGCAAGATACTTTCCCTACCCTATTCCTAACTACAGCCAATTCTATTTCCACACCTTTTTCTTCCACAGTTGCTCCTCTAGATCTTAAGCTCATTATGTATTAGATGCAGCTTACACAGCGTTTCCATATTGCTACCTTCGTTTGGCTCTACGATGGACTTCAAGCACTATGCCTGCCACAAGGAGTTTAGTTTCGTCCTCAACCGCGCCTAGATGATCTTGACAGTGAGGAGGAGGATAAGGATACTGCAGATAATGCCCCTTTTGATGATGTTGTTATTGATGGTACTAACACTACTATAGATGAGGAGGATGAGTATATTACTCATAATGACTGATTGTCTTACTGTTCTTTGTTCGCTTTATTTCGGTTTGCTACTTTAGTTATTTTCTTTAACTTTTTGTATATCGCAATTATTACTTAAACTATTTACTGTTGTTTGTTTCTTATTTACTCTTTTCTTTATTTTCTGCTCATTTTTCTTATTTTAGTACTTCCATTCTAGTTTCAACATATATTCTCCACTCTACTAGGAAAGTTTTTCTTCTTTTCCCTTTATCTTATCTTTTCTTCGTGTCATTTAGGACACTGACTTGTCTAAGTATGGGGGAGGGTATATGCATTTCATGTTTTTGTTTCATGTTCATGTTTTTTTCATGCTTGTGTAGAGAGGGTATATTTGCATATGTTTTGATTTTATTCCATTAATTTTAGAATTATATTTGTTTGCATGTTAGTATTTAACACACTCACACTTTTAATTTTTGCAACCTATCCTTATGATGAGCATGGAACATTGAAAGTGATTTTAGTGTACATGTTTCATAATCTTTTATTAATGCTTTATTTGTAATTTTTAAGTTAGGTTGATAATTTGTGGTTAAGGACTTCTGAAAATTTAATGTACCTAATGCCTACTTGCTTTTGAATGATTGAATCTTATGAGTTAATAGTCAAGAAAAGTGCTTGTAAGTGAGACTCAAATTTTGACTCTTAGTCAATCCTTGAGCCTAGCATATGAATGATAGTTATATTTAAAAAAAATCTCTCTTTCTTAGTAAGAGAAATACTCAATTCTTAATCTTTATATGCTCTGAATTTACTCCAATGCTCTAACTAAAGTACAAGTATCCAAAGGACCCACTTAGCTGTATCTATACTTAGTAGTACGGGAACGACGGGGGATTACTAACAGTGAAAAGATTTGATTAGAGAGATTAAATTAAAAGAAGAAAGCAAGATGGAGCGTAAAATGCACTCGCCAAAAAAATAAAAATATGTATTGTCATCTTTTATGTGATAGAGTTAAGGGTTGCTAATGGTTGAGTGAGTAGTATCACTTCCTTTCATTTTTCTTGATTATCAACCTACGAGTTTTCGAAAATTCAACGGTTAAGTTTCTCTTCACTTGGTAAAAACTTAATTATTTGACCTTGAGTTATCAACTTAATTTTGAATTATAAGTTTGTTATTAACTTAAGATTGTGGTGGATAGACAAATTAAGGTTTATCAATATGCTAAGTTCATTACGATGATAGGTGTTCTCATGTATTTTGCTTGAGGACAAGCAAAGGTTTAGTGTGTGATGCAAACCAAACAAACACCAACCATGTTGATAAGCATAATGATCTACTCAAGTATGATGGTCCAATGACTACAACTCACATGAAGAAGTTCAAGGATGCTTTAGGAGTGTTTGTGAAGCAAGAGATGAAGCTTGAGGTGATGAATCAAAGCACAAGTGCAAATGGAGCTCAATTGAGTATATTTGGACAAAGTTTGAAAAAAGGGCAAAATTGTCACTTTTACACCTTATTATTATATTTTGACCCTCAAAATGAAGAATTCATGTCAAACTATTCAAGTGGAGCGATTTCCATTCAAAATTCATAAAGTGCAATTTTGAAGATTTTGGAAGGTTCTAGAAAGTGCTAAGGGAATCTACAAGAATCAAGAATCTTTCAAGAATATTCTCAATAAATAAAACCCTAGATGTGATGGAGAGTGGCTATTACTCATATTTAAAGACTTGGTCAAATTTTGCTTAGTTGTCATGAGTTGTCAATTTTATAGTCATTAGTTATCTTATTTTTAAAGGAATCCTCTTTAGTTAAGGATTTTCCTTTATAAGAGTCTTTAGGAATAAGTAAGAAACCTATTCCTTTAAGGATTAGGATGTTTACATGCCTATATAAAGGCTATAGCATTGTAATACGAATTTCAACATATTATTATAAAAAATTTGAATTCTTGCGAGGTTTAAGTCATTTTCTTTTGTTCTTAAAAGAACTTTAGTGAATTTATCAAGTGAAGGCTTGGTAAATTCAAACCTAGTTTAATTTAGACTTAAAATTGACTTAGTTAATCTTAGGTTTATATTAAACAACCTTTAATTATTTATAATTAAGGTTCTTAAGTACAAGTTATTTATAGGTCTTGTTGGGAATTAGAGTTTCTTTTACTTGGTTTATGAACGATCCTTGGCAAGGTTATCAAGATTGAATACGGGTTTGGTACAAGTTAACCACGTTCGTATCAGAAGATTAAGTTAATTCTCAATGTTGGCTTTGAATTCAACAAACTTATTAAAAACTTCAAATTTATTTCGCAAAGGAAAGACCCAACAAAACTTGGAAAAATCATAAAGAAAAACCACTTAATATTTGAAACAGAAAAAGAGTGAACATGAGAGGTCTATACATCAGAATGAATAATAGCTAAAGGATGAGTTGTTTTATTCGTAGAATTGGAAAATGATAATCTGATATGTTTCTTAAGCTAACAAACATGACAATCTAAATTATAGAATTTTGAATTAAAAAATTCTAGAATTTTCCTATGAAAAGCCAAAAGTACAACATGACCTAGATGACCCAATTAATTGTGCCAAAGAAGACCTAAAACTCAAGATGTTACTAATGCTATAGCAGAAGGAACAGGTTGATGACCAAAAGAGGTTGGATAGAATGGATCTTGACATGGAGAGGTATTTTATAAATAATGTCATTGACATATAGTAACAAGATAGCCATATGATCTTTCTCATGATACACAAACATGGAGTAATCTCAATGACTTCCTTGAAAACCTATACGCCGTAAGAAATTATTAAAGTGCTGAAACAAAGCTCTTGGTGCTTATCGAAGTCTATAAATTTCTTTATTCAACTTGCAAACATAATCAGGTAGAGAAGAATCCTCAAATCCCTAGGCTCCTTTATAAATACCTCTTCATGCAAATGACCGTGAGAATTCTTCACATCCAACTGATGAATGGACCACCCTCTGGACACTATTAATGTTAAAACCACACAAACAGTAGTAGGTTTAACAACCAGACTAAATGTCTCTGAAAAATCAACACCCTGTTGTTGTGTATAACCTTGAGCAATAAGATGAGCGTTATGTCGAGCAACAATACCATCAGAGTGAAGTTTTAATTTGTAAATCCACCTATGTTTACCCGGTGGAGGAATAAGAGTCCAAGTATTATTAGATTGTAAAGCTTAAAACTTTTGTTGCATCGTATCTCTCCAGAGAGGATCAGTGCAAGCTTGAGCATATGTAGTGCGTTCAACAAGACAAGTAGAAAGAGGATTAGGTGGTTTTGTTTTAGTGAGTCAAGAAGGAAAAACCCTTGGTTTAAGTGTGCCATCTTGAAAATGTGTAATCATGGGGTGCTAACAAGAAACGAGGATATATGTAGAGGAAGGAAGTGATGGAGAATCAACTGATTAAGGTGATGCATGAGGGCTAAGTGATAATGGTTAAACACTTGTAGTGTCATTTGATGAAGACGGTGACATCGAAGAGGATACTAGAGTAGAAGTGGTATTTGGAATAGGAATTAAACAAGATGGTGAAAGGAGTGGTTGAGTGGATTTGGCAGGAGACATGTAGGGGAAAGGTTGTAGAGGGATATATGGTAGTAGAAGTTGTGATGGATTAGAAAAGGTGTGACCAGTATTGGTGGAAAGTATGGGATGAGTTGAGACATAAGTGGAATATGGAAATTGATTTTCCATGAAGGTTACACGCCTTGAAATAATTACCTTGTCATTCAAAAAATCATAGCAACAAAAACCTTTTATATTAGAATTATAAGCCAAAAATATACAAAACTTTGACTGTGGATCATGTTTATTTGGAACTGGACTTGTCATATGGGGATAACACGCACAACCAAAGACTCAAAGCGTTGAAATCAAGAACCTTACAAAACAATAACTCATAGGGACTTTGAAAGAAAATTGTAGAGTGAGGAATATGATTTTGAATATAAACAACCATAAAGAGTGCTTCAACCTAAAATTGAGTTGGTAATTTGCTTTGAATTAAAAGCGATTGCATAGAATTCAAAAGAATTTGATGGAATCATTTAGCAACACCATTCCGTTATGGTGTTTGAGGACAAGAAATTCAATATTGAACACCATATTCATGAAACAAATTGGTGAACTTAGTATTAATGAACTCACCCCCACTATCACATTGAAATTGTTGAATCCAAAGATTAAGTTGATTCTCAATGTTGGCTTTGAATTCAATAAACTTATAAAAAACTTTAGCTTTGTTGTGCAAAGGAAAGACCCAATAAAAATTAGAAAAATATCAAGAAAAACCACATAATATTTGAAACTAGAAAAAGAGTGAACAAGAGAGGTCTATACATCAGAATGAATAATAGCTAAAGGATGAGTTGTTTTATTCATAAAATTAGAAAAAGTTAATCTGATATGTTTCCTAAGCTAACAAACATGACAATCTAAATTATAGAATTTTGAATTAAAAAATTATGGAAATTTCCTATGAAAAGCCAAAAGTGTAGCACGACCTCGATGACCCAACCGATTGTGCCAAAGAAGAGGTGAAGCTTGAGATGTAACTAATTCCACAACATAAGGAATAGGTTGACGACCTAAAGAGGCTAGATAGAGTGGATCTTGACTAATGTAACGATAAAGAATTTTCTTAGTTTAATTGTCCTTCACAAAAAATCCAAAAGAGTTAAAATTAATAGAACAATTGTTATCTATAGAAAAATGCCGACCAAATATTAAATTTTTTTGTGAGAGGAGGGACAACTAAACTTGATTAAGATTGAAAGATGCATTATCACAAAGTAAAATAGTCTTACCAATATAAGAAATTGGTAATTAAGTACCATTCCTAACCTAAATAGAATCATTACCGTGATAAACAGAGACTGAATCAAGAGACTAAGGATTATTGGCAATATGATGACTTATACTAGTATCTGTGTGCTAGAGAGTAGAGTTCATTGGTTCATGAATATGTATACCGACATATGGAGGTGCACTAGGAATAGAGGTGGAGGAACACTTTCTTAGGCATATTTTAGCTGTATGATAAATTTGATCACATAGTTGACATTGAGTCGATGGATCCCTAAGAATTGACGGAGAAGAATTACTAGAGTAATTTGAGTTCCAAGTTGATGCATAGGATGGACAAGGATATGCTGATGTAAAAGACTTATGAGTGTGTAGATATTGGGAATTGTTGAGTGAATGTCAAATTTTAAACTGATTTCCACTATACGATATCCTTCATAGTCCACCATGGTAAGTTAAACCATGGCCGCGGCCGTGACCTCTTCCTCTTGACGCATAGAAAACTTGAGTTGTGTTTGTAGTAGTTGGAGAAGTTTCTTGAATGTTAGAAGCAAAGATCAAAGTTCTAAGAATATAGACAAAGGCTTTTGTGCTTTTATAACACTAATAACATGTGAGTAGGAGTTTGGTAATCCAGTAAGAATTTGCAATATCAGGTAGGATTCAGATATGGGGTGGCTAATAGAATGAAATTGATCAAGCAAGGATTTGACATAGTGCAAATAATATGAACTTGATTTAGTTCCTTTTGAGACTTCGCTGAAACTAATTTTGAGTTGCATATACTTCACATTGACATGATCATTAAACAACTTTTCTATAGCTAACCAAGTTTGATTTGCATTAAGAGGAGTATCATATTGCAAAACATCTTTAGGGAGTAGCATGTAGCCAAGAGACAACTACACAATCAGTTTGTTTCCAGGTAGAATATAAAGGATTTATTTGAGGAGGACCATTATCACTAGAAATGAATTTAGGATGACAAGGGTTGGAACCATCAACATGATCAAAGATATTATAACAGTGAAGAATATTTATAAACAAAGCTTTCCAAAGCAAGTAATTTGAGAAATCAAGGGTTGTAGGGATGTGATTTTTGATATTGCTTATTTTGAAGATAGAGGAGAGAGAGGTGGAAGATGAAATATTAGACATAGAAGGAATTGAGGTAAGGATAATCGTTGAAGAAGTAGAAGAAATAGTAGTAGATGAAGTAGAGGCAGAAGAAGGGGATGTGAACATCATAAAAAAAAAAAAACTAGAGCTCTAGTACCTTGAAAAAGGGTTTTAATGAATACCCTTTGTAGGGCTGTTAGTGCCCTATTTATATTAATTTATAAAATACAAGAACAGCTAATATAGGAATATACAAACACTAAAATAGGAACATTTTACAAATAGAAAAATACTTTACAATCAGGGGGTCGAGGAATGACTCCAAGATTGGTTTGTAAACTGAACATATGCAGAAGCTAATGAGCTTTTAGTCAAAATATCAGCTAGTTATTGATTAGCACGTACATGGTGCATAAGGATATCTCCCCACTATGCTCTTTCTCTCACAAAGTGAAGATCAATTTCTAAATGTTTAGTGTGAGCATGATTTACCAGATTAACAGCCAGGTAGGTAGCTAAAAGATTATCACACAAAACCTTAATAGGCAAAGGTACTGAAATATACAAGTCCCCGAGAAGGGAGCACAACCAACATACTTCAGCTACAACAGCAGCCAATGCATGGTACTTTGCTTCAACACTGCTTTAGGAGACTGTATGTTGCTTTTTAAACAACTAAGATACCAAAGAATGATCGAGAAAAATAGAGAACCCAGTAGTACTTCGACATGTATTTGGACAACCTGCCCAATCAGCATCACTATACATTACAAGAATAGTCACTGGAGCACTTTCGAACTTCAAACCACACATGATGGTCCCCTTAACATATCACAATAACCATTCAACTAGCAGCCAATGAGATTGCAACAGATTATGCATATGTTGACAAAGGGAGTTTACAACATATGCAATGTCTGGTCGAGTAAAGGTTATATACTGTAATCTGCTAACTATACTTCGATAGCAACTAGCATCCAAAAAAGGAACATCATCATGTGGTGGCAAGTGATGAGTAGGTACTCGTGTAGAGATAGGCTTACAATGCATCATACCAGCCTTGTTCAATAGTTCTTTAACATATTTTGATTAATTGAAAAATAATCCATCCTCACAACCTCTAACCGCAATGCTAAGAAAATAATGAAGAGTGCCCAAATTTGTCATAGTAAATTTAGCTTTCAAGGCATTAATCAATTTTGTAAGAAGAATAGAATCAGATGCAGTAAGAATAATGTCATCCACATATCGTAACAAGATAGCCATATGATCTTTCTCATAATACACAAATATTGAGTAATCTAAATGACTTCCTTGAAAACCTATACGCTGTAAGAAATTAGTAAAGCACTAAAACTAAGCTCTCGATGCTTGTCGAAGTCCATAAATTGCTTTATACAACTTGCAAACATAATCAGATTGAGAAGAATCCTCAAATACCCTAGACTCCTTTACAAATACCTCTTTATGAAAATGACCATGAAGAAAAGCATTCTTTATATCTAATTGATGAATGGACTACCTTCTGGACACTGCTAATGTTAAAACCACATGAACAGTAGTAGGTTTAATAACTGGACTAAATGTAGTTGAAAAATCAACACCTGGTTATTGTGTATAACCTTGACTGATAAGATGAGCCTTATGTGGAGCAACAATACCATCAGAGTGAAGTTTTAAGTTATAAATCTGCCTACAACCAACAATGTTAGTATATTTACCTGGTGGAGGAACGAGAATCCAAGTATTGTTAGATTGCAAAGCTTAAAACTCTTATTGCATCACATCTCTCTAGAGAGGATTAATGCAAGCTTAAGCATATGTAGTGAGTTCAAAAAGACAAGTAGAAGGAGGATCAGGTGGTTTTGTTTCAATAAGTAAAGAAGGAAAAACCCTTGGTTAAGTGTGCCATCTTGAAAATGTGTAATTATAGGGTGCTGACGAGTAACGGGGATAGGTGTATAGGAAGGAAGTGATGGAGAATCAACTGATTGAGGTGATGTGTGAGGGCCAAGTGATAATGGTTGAACACTTACAATATCATTTGATGAAGACAGTGACATCGAAGATGATACTAAGGGAGCAAAAGTGGTATTTGGAATATGAATAGAATAAGATGGTGAAAGGAGTGGTTTAGTGGATTTGGTATGAGACATGTAGGGGAAAGGTTATAGAGGGATATTAGGTAGTAGGAGTTGTGATGGATTAGAAAAGGTGTGACTGGTATTAGTGGAAAGTGTGGGATGAGTTGAGACATAAGTGGAATATGGAAATTGATTTTCCATGAAGGTTACATGTATTGAAACAATCACCCTATCATTCAAAAAATCATAGCAACGAAAACCTTTTCTGTTAGAATCATAACCCAAAAATATATAAAGCTTTGATCGTGGATCAAATTTATTTGGAATTGGACTTGTCAAATAGGGATAACACACATAACCAAAGACTCGAAGGGTTGACACATCAGGAACCTTACAAAACAACAACTCATAGGGACTGTGAAAGGAAATTATAAAGTGAGGAATATGATTTTGAGCATATACATCCATAAAGAGTGCTTAAACCCAAAATTGAGTTAGTAATTTGCTTTGAATTAAAAGCATTCAAAAAAAAATTCAAAAGACTTTGATGGAATCATTCAGCAATACCATTATGTTCTGGTGTTTGAGGACAAGAAATTCAATATTAAATACCACATTCACAAAACAAATTGGTGAACTTAGTATTGATGAACTCACCCCCACTATCACATTGAAATTGTTGAATTTGAAGATTAAGTTGATTCTTAATATTGGCTTTGAATTCAACAAACTTATCAAAAACTTTAGATTTGTTTCATAAAGGAAAAACCCAACAAAACTTAGAAAAATCTTTAAGAAAAACTATATAATATTTGAAACCAGAAAAAGAGTGAACATGAGAGGTCCATACATAAAAATGAATAATAGCAAAAGGGTGAGTTGTTTTACTTATAGAATTGGAAAATTGTAATATGATATGTTTCCCAAGCTGACAAACATGACAATATAAATTAAAAATTTTGAATTAAAAAATTCTGGAAATTTCCTATGAAAAGTCAAAAGTACAGCATGACCGGGATGACCTAATCGATTATGCCAAAGAAGAGGTGAAACTCGAGATGTAACTAATGCTACAGTAGAACGAACAAGTTAATGACCAAAAGAGGTTGGATAGAGTGGATCTTGATTAATGCAATGATGGAGAATTTTCTTGGTTTGATTGTCCTTCATAAAAAAACTAGAAGAGTTAAAATTAACTGAACAATTGTTATCTTTGGAAAAATGTTGAACATATATTAAGTTTTTTGTTAGAGTAGGGACAACTAAAACTTTATTGAGCTTGAAAGATGCATTATCACCAAGTAATGTAGTTTTACCAATATGAGAAATTGGTAATTGGGTACCATTCCCAACCTAAACGGAATTATTATCGTGATAAACAGAGACTGAATTAAGAGATTGAGGATTATTGGTCATGTGATGACTCGCACCAATATCTATGAGCCAAAGAGTAGAGTTCATCGGTTAATGAATATGCATATCGGCATATGGAGGTGCACTAGGAACAAAGGTGGAGGAATACTTTCTCGGACATGTTTTAGTTGTATGATAAAACTAATCATATAGTTGACATTAAGTTGGTGGATTCCCTAAGAATTGATGGAGAAGAATTACTAGAGTAATTTGAGTTCCAAGTTGATGTATAGGATGGACGAGGATATGTTGATGTAAAAGAATTAGGAGTGTGCTGATATTGGGAATTGTTGAGTGAATGTCATTTGTTAAATTGATTTCCACTATACGATCCCCTTCCTCGTCCACCACGGTGAGTAAAACCACGGCCGCAGTCGCGACCTCTTCCTTTTGAAGTATAGAAAACTTGAGCTGTGTCAGTAGTAGTTGGAGAAGTTGCTTGAATGCGAGATTCATAAGCAAGAAAGAAAGATCAAAGTTCTAAGAATATAGGCAATGGCTTTTGTGCTATCATAATAGTAATAATAACATATAAATAGGAGTTAGGTAATCCAACAAGAATTTGCAATATCAGGTCAGATTCAGATATGGGGTGGCCAATGGAATGAAGTTGATCAGACAAGGATTTGACATCGTGTAGATAATCTGAAATTGATTTTGTTCCTTTTAAGACTTGGCTAATTTTTAATTGCATATACTTTGTATTGACACGATCTTTAAACAAATTTTCTATAACTAACCAAGTTTGATTTGCATTGAAGGAGTATCATAGTGCAAAACATGTTTAGGGAGTAGCATGTAGCCAAGAGACAACTACACAATCAGTTTATTTCCAGGTAGAATATAAAGGATTTATTTGAGGAGGTCCATTATCACCAGAAATGAATTAAGGAGGATGGGGGTTGGAACCATCAATATGATCAAAGACATTATAATAGTGAAGAATATTTGTAAACAAAGTTTTCCAAAGCAAAGTAATTTGTAAAATCAAAAGTTGCAAGGATGTGAGTTTTAATATTGTTTATATTAAAGATAGAGGGTAGAGAGGTGGAAGATGAAATAGCAGACATAGAAGGAATTAAGGTAGGGATAGTCATTGAAGAAGTAGAAGAAATGGTAGTAGAGGCAGAAGAAAGGGATGTGAACTGTCACAACCCGAACCGAAGGTTCGTGACTGGCACTAGGGATTGGGGATACATAAGGTAACCGAATCCTGTAGCAAGCCTTAAAAATTTTTTTTTAGCGGAATTAAACGATACACTTAACAATAAAATAATAGATGCACAATATTAAATAAGCATAAAACAATACCCTTTAAATACAATATTTCAGTTCAGACATAATATTCAAATACAATATAGAATACTAGTAATACAAATATGAAATTTAACTACTGGGGTGTCTAGAATTTAATTACACAGTACACAATCTAAATTAACATACACAATGCCGCCGGTGAAGAACGAACTCGGCGCAAAAGAGGAATACTAATAGACTGACTGTGAGGCCCTAAAAAAATAAATTGAGAGGAATCAGACCTCACTGAGTGAATTAATTTTATAAAATGCATGCTCGTTTTAAAAACCAGTTATTAAAATTTTTTCTAGAATAAAATAGAATAAAATAATTATGATTATTAAAATCATTTACTTTTCTCGATAATATTATATTGAGTCTCTTTAAAATTTCTTAAATCAATTTAATATGAAATCTTGTAAAAAACATTTAAAATATTTATTTTGGTGGAAAACTGGTAGAACCCTAAACCATTATTCTAATAGCCTTTCAGCTCTCTTAATCCAAGTGATTGCCTTCCCGAGAGCTAAGCATCAACTGAGTTACTGCCACAGTCATTTCACTTATTCCATATTGGATGTCCCGAGAGCAATGCATCAATCGAGTTACATCCCTTTTTCACATCATTTACCGGCCCGAGAGCAATGCATCAACCGAGCTCAATCATATGCATATATATCATATACTAGATATTAACCGTGCGCACGTGGTCTTAGTGATACCCACTAGGTAGCACGTTCTACCATTATCTCCAAATCAAATTTGGATTATAAATATTTGAATAAAGTAAATAATTAATTCATAAAAAGAATGAATAAATAAGCAATTAAATAAATAAATAATCATATCTTTTTAAACATGCGATATTTTTAATTACTAGAAAATTTCATTTAAACACATACAACACAAATCTTATAAAATCAACTCACAGCTGGAGCGTGCCAGACGACGCGTTCTCTGCTGCCCTGGTGCTACTACTCGTGCCCTGAAGTTCTCTAAAATAAATAATATTTATTTAAAATATGCTTGTAAAATAATTAAATGAATTCATGAAATGAAGGAATGACAAAACTAACTCGATCTAAGACACAATGCTAATCATAATTAGAATTTCGACATAAGTTGATGTCACGCTTTACAAAAAATCTACCAAAAATTTGGCAGAGTTT
>CATIWM010056300.1:0-16474 GCA_949671775.1 Mallotus repandus
ATATGATATTTCTTCAATATTTTTTATAATTAATATTTTTTTCAACTCTATAACTAATTTATATAAAACATATTATGGTCATAACTAATCATAAGATAATAAGATATTTTTAATTATTTTCTTAATAAAAAAATTTAAAAATAATAAAAAATTATTTTTATATAAAAATTTAAATATTACAACCTCATTAAATTTATAATTTATATCAATTTTACTAAATTTTTTATTTGAATTTCTTCAATATTTTTGATATTAATACTTTTATTTACTCAAAAAGTAATTTAATGAAAATTTTTTATTTCAGCTAATAAGTAAATGATAAAGATTAATTAATTAAATTTGAACTCTAATTTGATTTATATTGGATATAATATAAGTAGATCAAATTAAAATAGAAAAAATTATATATTATTAACAAAATTACTACTAAAAAATTAATTAATTTAATTTTTTAGAGACAAAATAAAAGTTAACCTAATTAGAATAGAAAATATATTTTCAATTAAATTAAAATTATATTTTAATTAATTTAATTTTTATTAAAGATAAAATAGAAATTAATCTAATTAGAGTGACAAAATTTACTTTCAATTAAATTAAAATTATATTCAATTAATTTAATTTAACTTTTATTAATAAATAATTAAATTATTTAATTTTTATATAATAATGAGTCAATACTTCTTTATAATTTTACTGATCTTTCCCTTTCTTCGTACATTTATATATATTATATAATACATATATATATATATATATATTATAGATTATAGATAGAGATAGACATGGATATATATTAAATTTAGACAAGCAAATAGCAAGTCTTTTGTACCTAACATTGATTTGTAATGTCCTTTTGAACACACAAATTATATATATGTGTGATTCAAAAGGACATTACAAATCAATGTTACATACAAAAGACTCGCTATTTATTTGTCTAAATCTAATATATATATATCGCGCGTAACATTGAATTTTAATGTCCTTTTGAATAAATGACTTAAAACTGAGAGAGAGAAATTGAAGGATTAATTTAGATCAAATTTAAAGTCTACTTATTAAATTGTTACAAATGGCAATCCAGAAATATTTTCGAATGTCGTCCATAGACAAACTAGTGGCTGTGATTGCGACATGTTTTGTCTTCTATTTATATGAATACGCCATAGATGACGTTAAGGAACTGATGTTCCATTACATCGCCATCGTATTAAGTTCGGTGATTCATTGTATTTCACACACAACATATTTCAAATTAAAATTTTTTACTTCTCCCTTCTCTTTAAAGAAAACTAAAATTAATAAAATTTAAAATTATATCTAAAGCATTACGTCAAAATATGTTACACATTTTGGACATTTTACATTTGATAAAATATAGCATATATTTTAAGTATTATAATTAAATTGTGTCATAAAATTGATAAATATTTTTCTATTTTTTAATATCGATTTGATATGTGTAGATATAGCACTGTAATAGTATATATATTTTTTAATTTAAATCATTACTATTCAGAATTTATTAAATTTTGATTTATTTGGTTAATATACGGTTTTAGTTGTCAAATATTTTCTACCAAATGATTAAGACGTTTTATATATATATAATTTAATAATTTATTATATATGTGGGATTAGTAAGATCTTTTCGATCATAGCTTTGCATATGTATAAGGCTAATAATTAGTGTGATTCAAACGTACATGACTTTCTACGAGATCATGTGATACATACACATATGTACTTGAATTATGTACACGTATATATGTATGCGGGCTTTCGATTGCATATATAAAGTAGTAATTTAGGCGATAACTTTGGTGAGGTGCGTCAAGGTTGGAAACTTGTAAGATCGAATGATCTACATATATATAGTACAGATAACAATGAGGAGAGCTCTGTACTCTGAAAGGATGTCTTTGACGAAAGGAAAATGGAGTCCTGAGAAGTTAATAGCTTACATTGAAAGATATAGAATTTGGAATTGGAATGAGATGGCAAAAGCTGCTGGTGAGCCAATAAGTAGCTTATTAAATTGGATTTTCTTTTTCTGATTGATAAATTTGTCACTGTTGGCTGTATCTTTGATCAGGGTTGTCAAGGTCAGGAAAGAGTTGTAGGCTTAGGTGGATGAATTACCTCAGGCCTAATATAAAGCATGGGAACTTGATGCGGACATAGAAAAGCAGGCAATTTGGTTCTTAAAAAAATATAAAAAATTAAAATAGTGGCAGTTTCGTAATTAGTTGCAACTTTGGAGTTTTAGATTTTGGTGATTCAAAAGCCCAATTTAATTGGAAACGAGCCAAGGATCAGGAGTTACAAGCTTTTCTTGTGAGCTCCATTGTTTTTCGGGCAAATTTCTTCGTTTAGACCTTCAAAAAAGTAATTTTATATTTTACTTGTTTTAGAATTCTTTTTCCTAATTGGTTTGGAATTGTTTTAGGATTTTCTATTTAAAACTTTTTGTTTTTGACTTTTGGACGTTGTTATGAATAATAGAATTCAACTCTTTTGAGATTTCCCAAAATTCTTTGAATTTTGATGCCTATTTCTGAATTTGAGAATTGCAGATTGTAGAATATTAGTGATTGATAGTCATACGCGATTCAACAATCATTAATATTTATCCTACATTTTTCCGCTACATTAGAACTTCACCAAGGAAGAAGGAGAGACAATATTCAAGCTTCATGAAAAGCTCGGGAATAGGTATCTATAGAACTATACTCTTCCATTTTGATTTATATTAATTTGCTTAATCGATATATTATTAGGTGATTTTGAATAAATTAAAATGTAAGTGGAGAAAGATTTCTGGGCTAAGTGAAGTTAGGGTTTTCTTTTCATATGGCTAGTCATCATAGATCTTTCAGATGAATTCCACATAGCTACCCATCATATATATATAGAGAGAGAGATCAACAGCACTACTTGCTTTCAAAGATCGATATTTTTCCCATAAATACTGAACTAGCAAGCTATAGTAAGTTGTTGTGTATGTGCATGAATGAAATCATAAAAGAATATATAAAGTTGTATTTGAATTTTCATGATCAAAATGAATCACTCACCCTATCAAACAAATATTATATTTATGCTTGAAATCAATATGCGTTTTCTTAATTTTTATTCATGAAGACTAATTAAGATATTTGGTTTTGTAAGCAAACCAACATGAAATCATGCATAATATTGCAAATGAATTTCGCATTGTTGTGGGTTAATGATTTCAAATGTAAAAAAGCTTTAAACTTCGTTACGAGCATTCATTTTAGAGTGTCTTGACGTTGTTTGCTTGAACCTCAACTAGCTAAATATAAATTCATAATGCTATGTTTAGAGCAAGAAATTTGAGTATATATTTGAATTTTGATCAAATTCCTTTTCTGAAATTAGATAGATTCATATTAATGAGAATTTGAAATAAATTCACTAAAGCTCGTTTAATAAGAATTTGCAATAACATCTAATACATTGTTTGAAATTCTTATATTTGAAATTTGAAATTTCAAATAAAATAACTGCATAATGAAATTTCATTTTCAGATCCATGCATTCTTCAATTCTTGAATATTACTTCCTTAATATATAGAACATCTAACATATTTTGAGATTTCTTTAATTATTATAATCTCTTCCTAATCCTTTGTTATGTTTCTTTCTTTACCTACCATATTTTATTGCAGCCTAACAAATTAAGACTACCTGCTCAAACTCCACTCACGACCATTCCTATTACACTCTTTTTTGTTACTATGGCATAGAAGTGGCTAAATTTAGACCATTGGTGATCTATTGTACATGATCTAATGTTTGTTTCTTTTCTTCTTAACTTTAGATGGTCTGCAATTGCAGCAAGATTGCCTGGAAGAACAGACAATGATATAAAAAATTACTGGAACACTAATGCAAGGAAACTATTAAAGAAGAAAGCAACATCAACAACTGAATATTAAGAAGTGCAAAAACACGGACTAGTAGAACTTGAAGGTAATGCTTAATTTTCCAACGTTCCAAAAGCACTGGATTCATCAGAAAACTCTGGGGAGATCACAAACTCATCAAAGGTTTCTACTGCCAATGCACTATTACCAAGCTCTAATCTTCTCAATGAATTAGACACACGCCAGAATATTTCTGAGGGAAATTACGTAGATAACTTGTTTATCTATTCTCTCGCGTGCACGCTTAAGAACCAAGACCACGCAGACCGGATGATGGGGCTTGAAGAGTCTGTTCTTGCATATTTTGCTGATGCCGGAGATATCTTATTTGAATACTATCCTTTCTGGTAGGATAGTTTTCATGTTTTATGTGTGTGTTTTCTGTTTAAAGTATGTTACTCTTTTAACTTTTTCATTGCAACTTGGAATTTGTAGTTCAAAGAATTTTTATCCATCTATATGTTCATATAATATGCTTTGCACAGGAACAACAAATAGAACTGATGTTTTACCTTAGTTTTTGCTTGTAAGGCATTTGATTTAATAAACAGATAGTTTTATTATTATTCTCTCGCACCCCACAGTAAATCTGAAACTAGTCTCTAATTTCCTTAAAAAAAAAAGGAGTATTGTGTGAATAGAGTTAATATGCTATTATTCATAAAATTATACAAGAGATAAATTTTATATGGTGTTTGATTCTTCTATAAATGCCTTTATAATTTAATTAAACATCATCTTTGGTAAGTTGCAATACGGGATTAGGGCATAAATGCTTAATTTTTTTAATAAGCTTAATTTTAATTAATAAAACTGGAGAAAAAAGCTTTCATACCAAGTATGCTAATCTTAGTCACAAGGCTACCAAAATAGCAACAATTCATTTGTTTGGTAAAAAATAAGGGTGAAAATTGGAATTAGAATATGAGAATAAAAATGTGATTTCCCATCAATGGAAATCATCATTCCTCTTGTATAATTAAAAGAATAGTTTTGATTCCCTTAAAATCAAGTCAATCCAATTATAAATTAATCAAATTTTTAAATATTAACATATATTTTTAAATATTTATAAATAAAACATATAAAATTAATAAAAATATGTATTAAATGTTTAAATAAAAATATTTATAAAAATAAATATTTTTAATAATATTTTTTTTAAAAATTACAGTAGTATTTTAAAAAATATGTTATAATATATGATTATAATATTATTTTTCAATATACAAAAATAATTATAATGTTAATTTTTTATATATAAAAAGTTAAAAAATATCTTTTTAAAAAAAGAAAATTTAGTTGGTAAATGATGTTGATTCTCATTTCAATTTTCTAGTGAACCAAGTAATTTAGTTGGTAAATGATGTTGATTCTCATTTTAATTTTTTAGTGAACCAAGTATATTTTTTAAATTTTCATTCCATTTCTGAATTCTTTCTATTTTGATTCTAATTTCAATTCTGATTTTAGATTATGAACCAAACAAATCACTAATTTGGAGCACCAAATTATACGTCAAAACATCTAGAAGAAACATAGAATAATAATATGTAGCAAACTCTACAAAATAATATCTCTACCATCTGAAATAAATTTTATATTCGAAAAGAAACCTGAAATTCTTAAGTTCAAAATAGTAATAATAATAATAATAAATTATTTTAAAAATGATTGTGTGTGTTTGTTAGACATAAAATGAATTGACTTTTCTGTTCTTTGTTTATTTCAATGTTGATCCCCTTTTAATGACTGTTTGTACAAGTTTTTATACACATAAAATTAAAATTGTTAAATTAATTTTTATTTAATTATCATTATTAATATATATTACGGATATTGATATATAAAAAACATAATATATATATGACTCTTTGTATTTATTATTTTTTATTAATTTGACATCTTAATTTATAATTTTGCCATTTTGACATCTAAATTTGACTAAAATATAATTTTAAAACCTCTGATAGTACACATGACATGAAATAATAAATCAATATGTGTCACATCATAAGAATTTAATTGACAAAAAATTACAAGAAGTGTCAAGCTGACAAAAAATGACAAGTACATGGATGGTAAATGCATTATGTCATCATATTAGTATAAATTAGTGCATTTTAATCAAATTCAAGTATCAAAATGGTAAAACCATAAGTTAAGGTATCAAACTAACAAAAATGACAAATACAAGAAATTATATATATATATTATGCCTATATAAAATTTATCAATAATTATAATTAAATAAAAATCAATCTAACAATTTTAAATTTTATTTGTATAAGTATGCATGTATACACCATAGAAAGAACCTAATTAAAAGCATAAAAAGCAAACTCAGTATATATACGCCTATTGCACCTTCTTTTTAATACTCTTCATGATTGTGATTAGGCCCTTACACAGTCAGATCTTTCTTTTTCATGTTTGCAAATATCTGTTGGAGTTAAATTGCCAATTGCATAATAATTTATATTACTAATAGCGACATGAATAATATGTTAATAGAGATAAATTTTTTAACATCAATTTTCAATTAAATGGTCATTTGTATATGAGGTCGAAAATATAATTTTAATTTAAAAAATTTTACTTTTTAGTAGCATTGACAATACTATTTATATCACTAGTAGCGACATGTATCATTATTCTAATAATGTTAATTTTTTTTTTTTTTGGAATGTTCTGATTTCAGGACGCAGTGATAGCACCCTGGATGATTGCATCTACCATCTATTCTGCTCGTGCTGTGCGTTATGCCAGGTACTTATCTTTCCAAATCTAATAGATATGTAATTTCAACCAAAAGTAACACATTGCAACACGCCACAAATTTAAAAGCTGAAGATAGTAATTAACATTCATATAATATGGAACAGGAATCTGGAACGTTGGAGATGAACAACGTCAAGACGACACCTGGCATGGTCGGGGCGACACAATTTGCATAGGTGCCTATAGTGAGAACAAAGCAATCTTGGAAGGGAAAAGATCCAAGTATGACCCTAATATTTTGCTCTATTCCCATATTGACACTTAATATTTTTTACGAGTTGTTTATGCCCTTAATGCTGACAGATAAGATGCATTTAAACCCAACTCATTAACGTTGTTTATATTATTGTTACCACAGCTGATGTGGCACATATGGGACCCATTTCTTGTCTAACAAAATAAAAGAAAGACATGATGTGGCACGTGGGACCGCTTATTGTCAAAAAGTAAAAAATAAATTGATTAGTCAAGTGGGACCCATTTGCAATTACAAAACAACGGCTTCTTCAACGGCAGAATGTCTTCTTCTTCTTATTTCTTATTTTCAATTGAAGTTCAACCCATTGAATTACCAACATAGTTTGTAATATACATATGGACCCTACAACCAATCACCAGTTGTTCCCACACATCAATTCAGTTAATTCCCCCCCAAAAGAAGTTAGACAATGGTCAAATGCAAATAAACAATACAATCCTTCAAAACTAATGCATTAATTAAGAGGCTTTTGACGACAGAATGTAAAGAAAACAATATTAAAAAAAAGGATGATCTCCAATGATAACAAAGAGATCAAGCTCACATTCACTGCTAAATAAATTTCCACCCCATTACCATTTGCTAACAGGAAAATTCTAATATATGCTAAAGAAAGAATTGCAATTAAAATCTATAGTCCCACAAAATTTTGAGCTAAACCCAGTTCAGAAAACAATGTTAAAATGAGATTGACGTGAATTTTACAAGAAAGAAAATCAAAATCCATGATGGCAATTCAAATCCATAATCCTACAAAATTCTAAAGCAAACCCAGTTCAAGAAACAATGATAAAATACACAATGGCATGGGTTTTACAGCAACGGAAGCAACAAAGACCATAAAATGAGGAAAAGTGAAGAAATGGTCAGATCTAAAAAAAAAAAAAAGAAAAAAAGAAATATTGGTTATATAGTTTGATCCATATGTCTATTACTTATACAGTACATATTGGTTGCATGATCTCTTAATGCATTAGGTTTAACTATGAGAAGAAGAAATAAGAAGAAGAAGATGTTCTACTATTGAAGAAACCGTTGTTTTATAACAGCAAGCAGTCAACTTTTTTTTTTTTTACAATAAGCAGGTCCGACGTGCCATATCATCTCTTTCTTTTGCTTTTTTAAACAAAAATTGGGTCCCACATGTGCCACATCAGTTGTGGTAACGGTAATATAAACAACGTTAATGAATTGGGTTTAAATGCACTTAATCTGTCAGCATTAAGGGCATAAACGGTCTTTGAAAAATATTAAGTGCCAATGTGGGAATAGGGCAAAATATTAGGGTCATATTTGGACCTTTTCCCATTTTTAAACTACATCAACCTTCAATTATGTCAACTAAGTCCCCTGACATCCACAGCATTCAGAGCAGCATAGATATTGATGACCACTCTTGACCTTGGGCAGATAAGGCTTTTGTAGACCTTTGATGCTCTGTACTAATGCAGGTTGCATTAAATTGATATTTGCTTTCCACTTAATTTGGTCCTAAACGGGGGTAAATTACAGACACAGTGGAGCTGTCTACGAGATCATCCATCAAACTGAACTGTAAATCCTTTTGCTTCACGCACTGCCAACTTGTTAGTCAAAGCCTAAATCAAGAATTCATGACAGCTTAGAATTATGATAAGCTGATAAAGAAATTCAATGATCGAATCAATATGCGTTATTATGTAAGAGATGGTGAGTTCAGCAGGGACTGATACTTTAAGTTGTACACTATTTAAGTGAGAACATGCAGTGGAACATATCAAAAAAGTCGAGAACACTTTCAATGAATATTAGGAAAAGTATGAACTCAAGCATATGCTGGGACAAATGTAAAGTGGGATTTGTATTTAACCCTCATCCAACTAAGTTCAGTCGCTATATAGCTTAGCTTAGAGAAATTTTTACTATTCAGTTATGAGTGCTTCTGTTGTACGAATTACCAAGGTTTTTCATACTAAGAGTGACATTGTTATTAAATTACTTCATTAAAGGTGCATCAATATAGAGACCATTAGCAAGAAGGCATAGCAAAAATTAAAGTTCAGGTTCTTTCAATTGAAGAACTGTGGAATCCATATTTTGCTATATTTTTTTTAGTGCAAACCAATCATAAATCCTTCCAGCATTCAGCTCACCAAATGCACCTATCGTTGTTGCTCCAAGACCCTTCCCAAAAGGGTCCATGTCCATCAAGATCACTGACATGCAGAAACAAAGTCTAAATATACTGGTTACCGTTCACGCTCATTCATTTTGCTGCCTCTTATATGATTCTGAGTATTAATAAATAAAACTGGGCTTTGAAGAGACGGTCCAGCTAGGTTGCAATCAAATGTATTTGTCTTAAGCAGACTAAAGTACTTGTATTAATTTTCTTGGACCAATACATGTACATGCTGCATGTAGATCATATATTACTCTGCAGAATACGAAGTATGCCTTCTTTCTAGTGCCAAAGTAGGGTAAATTCTCTGGATGACACTAAAATTTTGCACCTGATTATAAAATGATATCATTACTTTAATTTGTATCTTTTTGGTATCAAAACATCGATTGTAGTTGCACCGAAAGTCCCAAAAATACAATTAAGCCAAATTTGACGATGTGAAAATCAGAAATGCCCCGTCAGCAGCCACATCATATACCACATTGGCAAACTGTTGCAACTTGTTTGATGTTTTACTTTTCGGACCAATTGAGAGAATTCTGAAATAATCTAATTCTTAACAAGCAACATCATTAACTTAAGTTTTTTTTAAAAAAATTTTTCACATTTTGGTTTTTTTATTGCTGAAGTGTCATACGATATGACTGTTGACGGGGCATCTCCGGTTGCCATGTCATCCAATTTGGCATGATTGTGTTTTGGAACTTTCTAGTGCAATTAAACTCGATGTTTTGATACCAAAAAGATACAAATTGAAGTAATGGTACTATTTTGTAATCGAGTACAAAATTTTAGTATTGTTCATAGAATTTAGCTGCCAAAAGTATATTAATGTATGACTTCTTTTGGCCAAAAATAAAAATGTATGACTTTATGTTGTGATAACACAAAATCTTACTGTAAATCATCTCCGCTCTTTCAATCCTTTTCATGAAATTAAAAATGGAAGCAAGTTGATTAATTTATAATAAGTTTTATTTATTTATTGTAATACTATTCCACATTTGCGGGCCTCGGTTGAACCTGTGAGCAACTTCTAAAGGTATTCCCATCTTTTTAAATGCAACATTCTAGTCTAGGTACAGAGTTTTTTTTTTTTAAATGGTCTAGATACAGAGTTAAACCCTGGGCTTATCATTTGATATTTTTTTCAACCATATATTTAAACAGTATAATTGCACAACACTGATAAAGATGAAGATACAACATTGTGAATCTTAAAACTTGCCTGTAATCTAACAAAGCAAAGTTCTCATAAAGCTACAAACAACTATTGGAATTAGCTGGTAGGAACTGTTATTTGAGTTGTGGTATATACAATTATTAAATTAGTTATTGTGAGATTTTTGTCACTTTTATGATACTGCTTAAATTAAACTGAATTAGTTAGAGTTTAATAAACTCTAAATATTAATAATTTAAAAAAAAATTGTCATAAAGCTTGGGAAGTTTAGGAGCAATTGTCATGTCAACGAAATAAAAGACATGGTCATTAAAAAAGGTTTCAGTCTTGATCGGAAGTGCAGACTTTCAACACATAATTGTTGAAAATGTAGAATACTAGCTACCTGCTCCCATCTGGAAACTTTTTGAAACCTTTTAATTAGTTCAAATATATTTTATTGAAAATAAATAAGAAATATATATACATTTTACAATTTTTTTTCCAGTTATAAATAATTTTTTTTATTAATAGGGAGTTCAAATGATTTTAGATTGCATAATAGAAGATAAATTTTCCTTTTTAAATATAATAAAAATTATTTTCATAAATCAATTATGATAATATTCAAATTATATATCTCATAATATATTTTTTTTTAAATTGTCATTAGAGTACCATGGCAGTATCGCATCTAAAAAAGTGGCCAAGACTTCAAAAATTGGCCTCTATTTGGGTACCCTTGTCTAGATTCTAACTATAATCGTCCTTACATAGCTGATTTAATTGCTCCAAAGGGGTAACCGAGCAACATGCATGGCCATGGCCTATATAAATTTAAATTTGATCCATTTCTCTGTCAAATTCCAACATGTTATTGACAAATAAAAAAAATAAAATTAAAGTACAAAGAAAGTATAGCTTTTCCTTCCTAGAACATAATCAAACAATGGAACGAAGAATTATGAATTGCATGTAGTCTTTGAGGCCTGAATGTTTAGTCAATGATCACTTAACCATTAAGTAATTTAGAATTTGTGCTAGATCTCAAGCATATCTCCTGTAAATCATTATTGGCTTGTGGCCACGAGGCATGACCTTGACCAGCTAGAAATTTTTTTTATCTGCTTATTGGGTACTTATTTGTTTGGAAATTATGTCGTTTTTTCCATTGTTGAGGATCATTGAATGTAAATCTGAACATATGATTTTTTTGTTTCTTGTCTTGTTATTTTCCACAAGGTTTGCTTCCACTTTTCTGAAAAAGTAGAATATATGAAGCTTCTCAATAAAAGAAGTAGACTATGTTACTATGCATAATGTATATATGAATATTTTAATTACCAGGTTTCAAATAGTTGCTGAATTTACCTTATATAATTTATCATTTTGAATTTAATTTTTGTTAACTAATATTTAAGGGATCGGTCTACAAAACCCGGTTTAGGATGTATTTTTTGGAATTCATTGTTAAGAAAAATAATTAAATATAAATAAATTCAATTCAATATGTCAAACTTTGTTTATTGACTTTATTTTTTGCTTGTAATGAAAATCCAAAAAGTTATGAACTGTAACAGTAAATTTTTCAATCTTTCTATAAAAAAATAAATTTTATCAGTGAATGGTAAATATATCTGAAATGTCGTCTAAACAATAATAGACTTGTACTAGCTGATTCAACGGCTGTTGGTAGGAAATTCTATTCTGTTTGATTCAATATATATATATATATATATATAGCAAAAAGAAGCTTTAGATACAAAATAATTCATGTTTAATAAGATAGCAATGTAATGGAACATCAGTTCCTTAACGTCATCCATGGCGCATTCATATATAAATAGAAGACCAAACATGTCGCAATTACAACCACTAGTTTGTCTATGGACGACATTCGAGAGCATTTCTGGATTGCCATTCTTAACAATTTAATAAGTAGACTTTGAATTCAGTGTTTTAATTAATTTCTCAATTTCTCTCTCTCTCAGTTTTAAGTTATTTATTCAAAAGGACATTACAATTTAACTTATTTTGTAACCAAAAATTTCCTTATAACTTATTAACATGCCAAATATGAATTGGAATTGAAGCCTTAGATATTTATATATGTTTGGCCTTAAGGCTGATGGAGAATTAACTTGTATAATGTATATATTTTTGCAATTATTTTAGATGAAAAACTTTGTAATATAAGATTAATAAGTTTGGTGATTCGTTGTATTTCACTCACAGTAAATATTTAAAATTTAAATTTGTACTTCTTTTTTTTTAAAAAAAAACTAAAATTAATAAAATTTAAAATTATATTTAAATTATTATGTCTAAATATGTTACATATTTTTTGTCGTAAAAATTAGCAGATTATGCGTAGAATCAGGTAGTGAATGAAATATAGGAAATTGCAGTTAAAATAATTAAAATAATAAAATAAGAGAAAATATGAAATGTACAAATTTTAACATGAAAAACTCCAAATAAATCATAACAAAATTTATGAACAAAATTAGAAAAATTTCACTATAAAAAATTATAGAAGTTACAATCTTCCTCTATCACATAAGAAGAGAATAATAACACTCTCATTAAATAGAGAAAGATGCACTCTCTAGATTTTTCTTTATAAAGAGATTACTCACACACACTGATATCTGTTTATAGGCATAAATCAGTTAGGGACTAGACCAAGCAATTTCCTTGGTCCTTACGTACGTGTGCTTGGGGGACCAAGCATTATACATGGCCCGATCTTTTTTTTTTTTAAGTGGGTTAACATATTTTGAACATTTTACATTTGACAAAATATAGCATAAATTTTAAGTATTATAATTAAATTATGTGTCAAATAAGATAGACAAATGTTGTTCCATTTTTAATATCAATTCTTTATGTGTAGATATATCACTATAATAATATAAAATTTTCTAAGTTTAAATCACCACTATTTAAAATTCATTGAATTCTAATTTGGTTAATATATATGTTTTAAGTATCTAATATTTTATACCAAATAATTGATATATATATATATATATATATATATATATATATATGTAATAATTTAATATATAGGTGTGATCCGTTAGATCTTTTCCATCATATGAGTGATTTAAACATACATAACTTTCTACGAGATTATGTGATATATACACATATGTACATGAATAATGTACGCGTATATGTATGCGGGTCTTCGTTTCTATATATAAAGTAGTAAGACGATGACTTTGGTGAGGTGCGTCAAGGTTGGAAAAGATCGAATGATCTATCTACATAGTACAGATAACGATGAGGAGAGCTCTGTACTCTGAAAAGATGCCTTTGACCAAAGGAAAATGGAGTCCTGAGGAAGATCAGAAGTTGATAGCTTACATTAAACGATACAGAATTTGGAATTGGAATGAGATGGCAAAAGCTGCTGGTGAGCCAATAAATAGCTAAGTAAATTGGATATATATATATGTCTAATGATTGATAGATTTGTCACTGTTGGCTGTATCTTTGATCAGGGTTGTCAAGGTCAGGGAAGAGTTGTAGGCTTAGGTGGATGAATTACCTCAGGCCTAATATAAAGCATGGGAGCTTCACCAAGGAAGAAGAAGAGACAATATTCAAGCTCCATGAAAAGCTGGGGAATAGGTATCTATATAACTTATTATGTGATTTTGAATGAATTAAAATGTAAGTGGAGAAAGATTTCTGGGCTAAGTGAAGCTAGGGTTTTCTTTTCATATGGCTAGTCATCATAGATCTTCCACATGAATTCCATCATAGATCTATATATATATAGAGAGAGAGAGAGAGACAGAGAGATCTTTCAACAACACTACTCGCTTTCAAAGATCGATATTTTTCCCATATACACTGAACTAGTAAGCTATAGTAAGTTGTTGTGTATGTGCATGAATGAAATCATAAAAGAATATATAAAGTTTTGTTTTGAATTTTTATGGTAAAAATGAATCTCTCACCCTATCAAACAAATATTATATTTATGCTTGAAATCGATATGCATTTTCTTAATTTTTATTCATTAGACTAATTAAGATCTTTCGTTTTGTAAGCAAACCAACATGAAATCATGCACAATATTGCAAATGAATTTCGCATGGTTGTGGGTTCATTATTTCAAATGTAAAAAAGCTTTAAGCTTTGCTACGATCATTCATTTTAGAGCGTCTTGACATTGTTTGCTTGAACCTCAAATAGCTAAATATAAATTCATAAATGCTATGTAAGGAATTTGAGTATAGATTTGAATTCAATCAAATCTATTGTCTAGAACTAGATTGATTTCTATTAATGGACCTACATAGATTTGTATTAATGAGAATTTGAAACAAATGCATAAAAGTTCATTTAATGAGATTTGAAACAATATCTAATATGTTGTTTGAAATTCATATATTTAAAATTTAAAATATCAAATAAAATAATTGCACAATGAAATTGCATTTGAGATTCATGCATTCTTCAATTCTTGAATATTACTTCCTTAATATATAGAACATCTAACATATTTTGAGATTTCTTTAATTATTATAATCTCTTTCTAATCCTTTGTTATGTTTCTTTCCTTACCTACCATATTTTATTGCAGCCTAACTAATTAAGACTACTCCACTCGCGACCATTCTTGATGCACTCTTTTTTGTTACTATGGCATAGAAGTGGCTAAATTTATACCATTGGTGATCTATTATACATGATCTAATGTTTATTTCTTTTCTTCTTAATTTTAGATGGTCTGCAATTGCAGCAACATTGCCTGGAAGAACGGACAACGAGATAAAAAATTACTGGAACACTAATGCAAGGAAACTATTGAAGAAGAAAGCAACATCAACAACTAAATATCAACAAGTGCAAAAACATGGACTAGTAGAACTTGAAGGTGATGGTTCATTTTCCAACGTTCCAAAAGCACTGGATTCATCAGAAAACTCTGAGGAGATTTCTACTGCCAATGCACTATTACCAAGCTCTAATATTCTCAATGGAATAGACACACGCCAGAATATTTTTGAGGGAAATTATGTAGATGACTTGTTTATCTATTCTCTCACGTGCACACTTCAGAAGCAAGACATACACGAAGATAGTACTAATGTAAATTCATCAGAAGAAGGCCAAGATTTTTGTGGACAGCAATTTTCACCGGAAGGCACGGATGAGGCAAGATTGACCCAGAAAATATTACCGTATGAAGAATCTGTATATTCATATGCTTTACTTGAGTATCCTCCTTTGGGGTCTGAACAACTCCAGTCATATCCAATGATGGAGGGAACACACGCAATAGAGGATGATGGAACCATGTACGCAGACCAGATGATGGGGCTTGAAGAGTCTGTTCATGCATATTCTGCTGATGCCGGAGATATCTTATTTGAATACTATCCTTTTTGGTAGGATATTTTTGAAGTTTTATGTGTGTGTTTTCTGTTTAGTGTATGTTACTCTCTCAACTTTTTCATTTGTTTGATAAAAAAGAATGTTGAAAATCGAAATCGGAATAGATGATTTTGATTCTTTTGGTTGGGAATTGTTATACCATGGACCCCTGTCCATATTGCAACATGGACCAAAATTCATTACACGTGTGAACAAAAACATGCTTCTTTTTTTTCGTTATTTCATGGTTCATCACAACAAGGAAATAATTACGAACGTGGATTGTCATTTCAGCCTTCTCGATGAGCTGATTTTAGAGCAACATTCTGCTTCATAAGTTGATTACGTGCTCGCATACATTCTTTCAAAACAGCAACAGGTAAAAGAGCAACTGCTACCTGTATAATACAGAAAGGAAGTTCAGAACTATAGATCATATATGGAATACAGCTTTCCAAAGTTTGAACAGTAGCATATAACTTTATATGAGAATGGTTTATGCGTAATGCAAAAGAAAAAAAAATAAGAAATTGATTATACTAAAGAATGACACATGAAAAGGAAAAGAAAAGCAATAAAATAAAAGAGAATTGCTATCCATTTGGTAAAATAACAACAAGCCCTTTTAATGGGTTAAACTTTGTGTTAAATTTGGTTTTAATTAGTTAATTTCTCTTTATACTTGTAGTAATTAATAGGTTAATTAATCAAAACAATAAAGTTCATTGATCTTTATTTGTATGTTCATGAGAATCAATGAA
>CATIWM010056301.1:0-21761 GCA_949671775.1 Mallotus repandus
TTGATTTCATTCCTTTGAATTATGATGAGAACTGGTTTGATTTTGAATACTCTATTGAATTGTAAATGTGATGGAATTGTTTTGATTTATTTATTTGATGAAAATGATATTTGGTTTTGAGTATTACCACCCTATATGAGATGTATGAATGTGCTGAGGTGTTATATGCACATTTGAGATTTTTGATGGTTGTTATTGGGCAATAAACAACAGGGCACTTGATTGTAGGATGGTGAAGGTAGAAGGGCCGTTCCGTGCTCATGTAGTCTAAGGGTTAGCCTTCAAGTGTACCTAGAGAGTAATGCTTGTGATGGCCTGTATGTTATGGCCAAGCTATGATGCTTATTGTAGGGATGGTTAATACTTGTGAAAGATTATTTTGATGGTTAATACTTGTGAAAGATTATTTTGATGGAATACTTATGAAAAATTATTTTGATGGAATACTTGTAAAAGATTATTTTGATGATTGAAAATCATGTGTTTTATTCAGCTGAATTTTGTATAAGTTTGAAGGCAATTAATGGCCTTGATATTTCAAGTGGATTATAATATGATTTTCAAATACTCTATTATTAGTATTTGAGAAGTTAAATGTTTTTGGTTTAACCAAATTATTTTCTACTTCATATATCTATTCACTGAGTATTTCTATACCCATTTTATTAGTTATGTTTATAACATAATTTGATTGAATTAAACGCTTTGTTGGATGGTTGGTTTTAAACGTCCATCTCGGGCTACGTGAGACGAGGTGTGACACTTATGTTTGTTTATTTGATTAAAATATTATGTATTTGAATTCTAGTTACTACAGTAGTTAGTAATAGAACTTGTGTAATTTATATTGTAGATTTGTATTATTACAGAGATATATGTATCTTTATGTTGGAGTATTTATGGTGGATGACATTATTGGAAATGTTTTTTTTAATTGTTAAGTTAGGAATGTCTTATGCAAAAAAAAAAAAATTGAGGCTTACTACGGGTTTTGGAAGCTTCACGCTTTCTCATTCCCTAGTGTTGGTCACGTGCATTTGGGTTCAGGTTGTGAAAAAAAATGGGGAACGACTCCTTTGGTGTGAATTAGAAGAATAAAAAGCTATAATGAGAGGTGATAGACACACAAAGGGTGGGGAAGAAAAGGAGAAGGAAAAAAAGGACACGTGTGTAATTTTTTAAAAAATTAGGATACGCTTGTAATATTTTAGAAAATAGGACATTTGATGTTAATGACTCTCATTTTTTGGACATTTTGTGAAAAACACAAATTTTTGCCACCTACAGTGTACACTGATCAAATACATGACAAAATAATCAATATGTTGTAACATTGGTCTAAAAGAAGAAAAACTAAACTATTTTGAAGTGCTAAATCAATAATATGAAAGTAAGATCATAGAATAATGAGAGACAAAATATACATAAAAAATGGTAGAACAACATATAATTTTAGAGCTTATGCTTTATAATTCTTATTGTGGAGAGTTTGAGATTTACAGGGTAGATACAAAACCATAAAACAACAAACAAAACATTTCTCAAAATGGCTTTAAGCTACATGACTACCAACTTGTCAGTAAACTATTTCTCCAACACGGATTTAAGAAATAACATGGTTGTTGTCTTGATTAGGCTAGGATGCATAACTGATACATGTGACATGTTAACTACAACAATATGATATGGCCACAATCTTCCACTATGAGAAAACCCTTGCATCAATTTAAGCATCTACTTAGAAAATGTGTCATGGAGAAGCTAATTCCACCATAAATACACTATATCCATGTGTTAGTGAAAAGCATCATTCCAACAAGAAGCATAATCAAAATATTGAAAGCCATAACTTGTCATAATTTTCTGTTAACTATTTTCTGTATGTAGGTAGGAGATGCTACTGGTGGACTGGCAATATTAAGCCATAACTTGTCATAATTTTCTTTTAGCTCTTTTCTATGTGTGATTACCTGTTATTTTAATTGCCTTCTTAGTGCATCATGCAATTTAGAATTGCCATGCTAGGTGTTTAAGTGCTACCATGGAATGGCTTGAGTTTTAAGTATCTTGGTGGGACTAGTTTCGTGGGCGGGAAGATGCCTCTTTGCAAGTTTGAAAATGGAAACCTGTAAAAATCACTACAACATGACTATACCTCTTATTTATTTGATTATTAGGATAATAGCATTTTTAATCCGATAACTTATATCATTTTTTCAATTAAATCCTAAAATAAATTTTCTTCACAATCAAGTTTTATAAGTGTTAAAAAGTCATTCCGTTAGTCAAACCAACATTTTATTAGTCAACCATTAAAATTAAACTTTTTTTTTTTTTTACATTTTGGACCTAAAACTTGATTTTTTTTATATTTTTAAAAAATAATTTTTATATTTATTTAATTTAATATTTATTTATAAATAATTATATTATTTAATTTTCATAATAATTGTATTTACTCTGTAAAAATAATATCAAAAAATTAAAAAGTAAAAATATTTCTTTCTTAAATTATTAGTTGCATTAACAATGACAAATAAAATTAATCAAGTATTATTTTAATTATTTAAAATAAATAATTTTAATTAACATAGAATATATGAATAAAAGTTTTTTATATTTATGTAAATTCAATTAGTTTTGTAAACATTATAATGTATGTTAGCCTTTAAATATCTATTGAATTCAATTATATTTGAATTAGATATTTTCAAATATATAGATAGATCTACATTAAGCTATTTTATATAAAAAAATTATGTTCACTTATTTAATTGCTCAAATATTTATTATAAATTAGTCTATATTAAAGAAATATTTTTTTTAAAATGTCTATTTTATATCCAATTGAGTTTAAAATTTATTTAAAATATAACACAAATTATAACATTGTCAAAATTGATTGAGTTTTATCTATATAAAAAATTTATTCATTTATGATATATTAATTAAAATTATATATTTAAAAATATTAAAAATATTTAATTAATTTTATCTAACGTTGCTTATTAAAAGAGTAATTTAAGAAATTTTTTTTAATTTTTAATTTTGATATTATTTTAGTGAGTTATAAAGTTATTATGCAAGTTAAGTAATAAAATAAATCATATATAAACAATACTTATTTAAAATATACAAATAATATTTTTTAAAAGTTTTTGGACTGAATTGTTAAAGAAAAAATTAATTTTAAGGGTTGCCTAACAGAAAATTGAGTTGACTAAAGGATAGAACTTACAGAAAGACTTTTTAAAACTTATAGAACTTGATGGTAAAGAAAATTACTTATAGGACTTAATTGAAAAAAAGATATAAATTATAGGACTAAGAATATTGTTATCCCTAAAATATATAAGCACTTCCTAGAGACACCAGTTTAAAAATTTTTTGCAGGTTCAAACACCTAATTGTAAAAACAAATATTCGAACACCAAACTAGTAAAAGTGAAAAAATTTGGACACCATTTATTCATTTATCCCTAATTTCTAACAAAATTTGCTCACTAACTTGGTCAATTTTCAATCCTCACTACAATTTCCTACCTTGCCTTTGGTTGCATATTTTTCAAAATTTTATTTAGTGCAATTATAAAGAAAAGAAATATACATTTTCTGTTATAACCTGAATTTTCACAAATAAAAAATTAAATTTTGGGATTTGCAATGTTAATAATTATTTTATTTTTATTTTTTTTATTGATATCGATTTATGATATTTGAAATTTTGTGTCGAATATTATTTTAATATTATTATTATTATTATTCAGATAAAGTTTTTGATTTAGTGCATTTTAATATACTTATAAAATTTTTAAGTGTGTAAATATATATATGTGTATTTTAGAGGAAATAATAAAAATTAGAGATATTTTACTATTAAATTATTTTAAAATTTTTGTCTTTTATATAAAAAAAATGCAGAAAAAAATCTGTTTTCTTCTTCTTCTTCTTCTTCTTCTTCCTCTTCCTTCCTTCCTTCCTCCATTTTTTTTTCGGCCAGCCACCGATCTCTGCCACCAGCAGTGCCTCACAGTTGACCGCCCTGCTTGGACATCGTGCGCCGCCAGCCAACGCCACCTCCTTCCCTTCCTTCTTTTCTTCTTCCCCCCGTTCTTCCTTCGGTGTCGGACTGCTCAACACGTTGCCAGTGACGTTTCCGGCCGACCCAGGAGCTGACACCGGTCTCTTTTGGAAGCTCATCCTCCAGGCTTCTCAAATATTTAAACCGTTTCGAGTTTCGATTCTGGTAACTACTCCGTTTGTTAATTATTCAATTTTTAATATTTTGAGTTTTTGGTTAATTTAAGCTTGAATTTGATTTTATTTTATATAATTGCTTTGAGATTAATTGTTGTAGAGATTGTGAGTTATCTAAAGATGATTTTTATTTATTTTTCTGAAAATCTTGAATTTTTCCGGAGTTACTATTCACGGTACTTTTCCGGATAGTCTCGGATCGAAAATTTTTTATATTTTTAATAAATTCTTTGTTGTATTTTGAACAAGCTTTGTGAAGAAAGTTTATTGAAATTATGTGTAGAATTTTTATAATGAATTTTTGAAGGTTTATATGAAAAATGAATTTTTGGAAAAATTAGTATAAATGAGTAATTTTTATATTTTAGTTGAGATTATTGTTAATTATTATGTTTTTAACAGTTTTTGAATGATAAATAGTATTAAAATAATTTTTATGAATTATTTACTATTTTAGCTAATTATTAGTAAATTTTAGGAAATTATTGGAATTTAGCAAATTATTTGATTTCAATTGAAATTATTGTTAATTATTCAGTTTTAGACTATTTTTTATTAATAAAGGTATGAAAAATAATTTTTATAGATATTTTCAATTAATTGTTAATTGGTGATAATTTTGGAAAAATATATATGGAAAATAAACTTATTTATTATTTTTAAGTTAAATGAGTATTTTATTATTTTTATGATATTAATAAGTGATTTTAATAATTATTTACAATTTATGCTAATTTAATTGTAAAATGAAAAAAATTTTCCATTTATGAATTTTATTAGCAAAATATTATTAAAAAAAACCAGAATTTTATCATTTATTTGGACAACAAATGTTTTTAATATTTTTATGAAATATTTTGGTGATTTGAAAAATTATTACATTATTTTATTGATTGTGAATTGTGTTAGTTCTCGGTTGGGCAATAATTGTAGTTTAGGGGCCCAACCTGAGAAGTTGAATTGTGAATCTTTTAGAAGTGTATTTGCGTGCAGGAATAACTATACTTTTAGTAGAGAGATGTCCGTTTTACAAAAGAGATTTTGCCAAATTTTTGGTAGACTTCTCGTAAAATGTGATATCGGATCGATGCTAAGTCTTGTGTCTTAATCGAGTAAGGTTTTAGATCGAATCGTTCTTTAGAAATCTCTAAAGTATAAAATTAGGAATTTATTTCTAATTATTTATTTATTATTATTTTTTCTTTTAGCTGCATCGCGAGTAAGGCTTTCTGGACTAGGCCATCCAAACTAGAGAAGAGGAGCGCACACTTGTGAGTTATTATTATATGTACGCATGACATGTAGAAATATAATATTGGCATCCATGTTTTAAATAAATATGAATTTCAATATGCTATATTGCATTCATTTTAATTATTGTTATTATAGCATTATTGTATATATATTTTATATATCTAAATGCCATCATTATTTGTGTATTTCGGATGCCGTGCATATTTTATATAATTTCAATACTTTATTTAATATGAATTATTTATTTATTTGGAATAAAATATTTTTGGAGGATAGCCATAAAATGTGCCACCTAGTGGGTTATACTAGAACTGTCGTGCAACAGTACGTTAGATGCTAGGATATGATTTATTGATTGATATATATTGAGAATTGTGGTGGAGAGCATGACTACTATAGCTCGGTTGACTTAGTGTCTCAAGGCCAGTCATGCCGGTAGTGAGATTGCGGGAGCTCAGTTGACTCAGTATCTCGGGCCCAGTCCACTGTCAATTTGGAAAAGAGAAATATTTTGGTATTTAAGTTAGTCTGATGGCAAGTAAGGATTATGTGATTTGATGATGCGAACTTTTTAGGGTTCTGCTCCGATCCTCCAGCAAAATAAATTTCGAAAAATATTTTCAAGCATCTGTGTGGATTGTATGTATATTTATATAAAAGTAAATATACGAATATTATTATTGATGTGTACATGCATTAGGTTACATGCATATATATAATAATGATTCACTCAGTGAGGTCTGACCCCCCCTAATTATTTTTCAGGATTCTTCTTGTCACGGACTCTTTCTTCCCCGGCTGACTTATGTAAATTTTGATTTGTCACTTTTCTTGTATTTTATTAGACATTGCAGTAGTAGTATATATTGTGGTAGTATGTGATGTTGTTTTAGATTGAAATTGTATATTTGAATATTTGTATAAATATTTTATTATGATATGATATAGAGTTTTCTTTATATTATTAAAAGTTTTAATTTTGAGGTCTTTTTATATGTTTGTTGAATGTTTAATTATATATTTAAGGCTTACTACGGGTTCTGAATTCGTGTGAATTCCCGTTCCTTAGCACCGGTCATGACTCCCAGGTTGGGTCGTGACATTTTCTTTTAGAGTGTTTCGTTTATTAAAAAAAATTGCACAAATAGTATGTGAACTTTTCAATTTTGCTCTTTTGGTGGTTAGATTTTTTTTTTTACAATCAAGTGTTTGAACTCACTAATTTTGTATTATTTTGGTGGTTCTAACCGGTTAGTGGTCACTTGAGTGCATAGTAAGCATAAGTGGGACCTACTTTAAGCCATTCATCTCGCCACATCAGCATTCTCTTTTAGAATATCATAATAAATGTCTAGAATACTCTCATCATGATTACAAATTTCCATGTATACTTAGGGTTTTGTTTATGAAAAAAAATATAAAGAAAGCAATTAAGGAAGAAGAAGAGTAGTCCAACTTTTGTTAGAGAACCAGTCGGTAAGCAAGAAACCATTCATCTTGTTATTAGGTGTAAATTTCAACTTGACTTGCTACTTAGAAAAAAAATAGAAAAGAAAATAAATGCAATTGTAAGTAGGGATGAGCAAAACCCGCCTGCCTCAAGAACCCGAATCGTAACCGACCCAACCTAAGCCAAGTTGGGTTGGGACTCATTTTCATGAACTTGTAAATATTTGGTCGGAATCGACCCGACCGAATAACCAAACTTTATATATATATATATATAAGTGGCAAAGCTTTGATATTTGAAATATCAAGTTGTTGGTTCGAATCCCACAACTTGCAATATTTTTTCCAATATTTGAAAAAAAAAAAAACTAAAAAATGCCTCAAAATATCATTATTGGGTCTCGAACTAAGGCCACTTGCCAAGGTAGCGTGCGACAATTTTGCCAGGCTACAAAGCATCTCTGCATTTTTTGTTTTGCTTATTTATTTTATTATATATTCAATTACCCAAAACCCAACCGACACCTTATTGGATTTCATGGTGTAAAACACAGCAAAAACAAAAGTTTTAACCATGAAAACCTTAAACCCAAATCCATGTAAATCGACTTAAATCGATTGAGAGGATTTTCCAAAACTTACTAAGATGATTTCTAGGTAAGAATGTTGGGAGGAAGAGAGAGGGTTCACACTGGTGACACCCTACCTCGAGCTTTAAGTATCCCTTTGTCGGATTGAGGCATCATAAAAAAGTCACCCCCTCTATGGTATCCACACGAATAAGGTGACCAAAGCGGTGTTGGTATGCTAGTACCTTTATTGTCTCACAACGCGATTTCTCTCTATGTGTTTTTCTTCAACAAAAGAGGTATTAGAAGAAGAAGGATAATAAGTGGCTTAGCAAACCCTAGAGAAAGAGATGTTTATATATACATCATATCTAGGGTTTATCTCACTAAAACAGTTTTGGTAAGATTAGACTTCCTTTTCTACTTTGATTCTAATTCCAAATTAGAATCATTTCTTGTTTATTTAGATAACTCTTACCTTAAATAAATTAGGAAATAAATATTTATTCACTTATTTATTTATTATTTCATAGAAATAATTAATGGGTTAATTAACCCAAGCTTACTTTGGACCTGTTCTAAGTGTGCGACCTTGTAGGTTCACACAATGTTGGCAGTGGGCCTAAAATTTTCATTTTAGCCCACAAGTCATAATTGGTCTATAGCAAGACATTTTGACTACCCAAGTTGTGTGAAGGCCGATAATCTAACATAACCTAATACACAATGTGTACTATAGTCCTTTTGTCACATGATATCCTGATTGAACATAAGGCATGAATTATGTCATCCTTATATAGTTCAATCATATTGTTTCTCGATCCCAAGTAGATTGATATTGATAACTTTTTATCATTCTAGCATGGCCATGCATTTCTCTTCAGTCCAACTCATCAAAAAGGCCCATAAATATCTTCTCAAAATAACTGAGGGACAAATTCCATCTTAATCACTCACATTCCTCATATAACTCATTTTATATCCAATCACAACTTGTTTTACCATTCGGTTAAAGATGATGTAGGGATATGTCAAAACACATAACTTATCATATAGGAAACCTTGGTGATTTCAAAAAATTGAAACCTAACCCGGCCTAAACTCATATGATGCTCACCCCTAGTTGTAAGTTATAAAAGTTGACTTTTCCTTGGAAGCCTGCAAGAAAAATTCTTAAACTTTAAAATACAATAAAACCCTAGAATAACCCAACTACTACTCTGTTTATCCTATCCAACTTAAATTGCTTGTCATTCAAAAAAAATCTAAGGCCCTATCGATCTTATGAATAATTAATTTATTATTTTATGTTTGTAATTCATCAACAAGTAAGTATTATTTATGGTTCTTTATAATTATAGAGGTAATGCATGTTGTCTTCAATCTAATTTCAGATGATTATTCCTTATAAACTAGTCATTTCCATGAAACATCAACAGTAGGAAGAGTAGAAGTAGAATGGAGAAGCATAAGCACAAACGAATCAAAGAAGGGAGAAGCATAGGCGAATAAAAGGAGATGAAAAGAACTATTAATCTAAGTAAACACAAGAAGCAAAAATTAATGGTTGAGAGGGAAATAGTACTTAGAGATTTATAAATAAATTTAGATGAAGCCGACCCTCTCTATTAGTTTTTGACTTATGGCTTTTGCCTTAGTTTATGAGAAGAAGAAAAGAGTAGTAGTATTTCATTGGTTAAAGAGACAATGATAATCAAAAGAAAAATGTTCTGTAGGAACTCAAATAAAAAAAGGTTTTGGTTTGTGTTTATGAAAAGAGAGAAAGTCATTTTTTGTGTTATTAAGCTCTTTGTGTCTACATTGGACAAAAATGGCATCTTTGCGTATTCTCTTGGTATATTCGGTCTGTTATTCTTCTTCAACCTTATTGCAGGGATGATGCTAAGGCAATTTTAGACATTTATCATGATATTTTAAAAGTAAGTATTGATGTGGTGAGATGGATGGCTTAAAGTGGGTCCCACTTGTACTGTCTATGCACTCAAGCAACCACCAATCGGTTAGAACCATCTAAATGATACAAAATTAGTGAGTTCAAACACTCGATTGAAACAAAAAAAAGACCTCTAAAATAGAAACCAAAATTTTCACACACCATTTGTACAATATTTCCTTAAAAAATAAAATGTACTATATAATATTATAATAAATTAATATCATATAGGTTACATCATTTGTAAAAAAGATAGCAAATTAATTCACTCTCTTATAAATGCTAACATAAGGAAAATTAGTAAGAATACACTTTTTGAGAATGCTTTTGTACTTTTTCTTTTTTCTTCCTCATTTAAGTGTTAATGCAAATTTTTTGGGTAAAAAGCACTTTTAAGCCCCTGAACTATAACAATTTTTTATATTGAGTCCCTTTCATTTTATTGCATTGCATTGAGCCCCTATGCTATTTTTTTATGTATAATTGAGCCATATACTATTATTTATGTATACATTGAGCTCCTATATTATTATTTACGTAATATATTGAGCCCCTAAATTTTTGCACATTTCTATGGAATTTTTCAAATTAGGGCTCAATGTATACATAAATAATAGCTTAGAGGCTCAATGCAATACAATAAAACGGTAGGGGCTCAATAGAAAAAACCGCTATATTTCAGGGACTTAAAAATGAATTTTGCCAATTTTTATACACCTATTAATTAGATTTCTAGAAATACGTCCATAGATTATAAAGGATAATAAACATTTTAAATCTTATAAGCTTTTGTTTTTACAATTAAATTCTAAAAGAAATTTCTTTAACAATAAGTGTTGTAGATTTTTTAATATCTCCCTGCTAGTTATAATATGTTAATTCAAATAGAATTAGTTGATTTAACACAAACCATATTTGTTCCTTCACATCTTCCCTTACACATCACTTTTTATCATTCACTTTATAAATTAAAATAAAAAATAACCCTAATTTATTCTTCTTTTGGCTCCTTTCTTCTTCTTCTTTCGTCTTCATTTGTTTACATTCATTTTCTTCTTCTCCTTTTCTCTTCCCTCTCCACCTCATCTTTTTTTTTTCTCTTCTCTATTCTTTCATATCTATAGTTTACTCATTGTATCCTTCCTTTTCCCCTAGCTTATCCTCTTCCTCTTCCTCTCCTTTTTCCTTTCTCTTTCTTCTTCCATATTTACTACTCTCCATGAATGAGAAAATTAGTTTCTCTATCTTGTCCCTTAAATGTTTCTCACAAATTTTCATATGGAATTTTTAATTGTGTTATTGTGGGAAAGAGAGGACCAATTTATTTATTATATTAATTTAGTACATTAATCACATAACCTAAAATCAATGTCCTAAATTAATTTACATAATTTAATTAAATATTTACTTTAATTAATTTTAATTGAGCTACACTTAATGAGCTTTTTCAAACATTCTCCAACTTGGTCCAATTAAAATTCATATACTGCTCATTGTGTTCATAATAATTAATCTCTTATAATTCCATTATAATAATATAATATGAAAATTTCTCAAGTGCAAGTTATGGTGGTTATGTCATATATCATAAAAAAATTCCTTCTATATATTACAATGCTTGCAATTCATCATATTATATTTGCAATTGATGATATGCAAAACATAATTTCATAGCGATCTACAATAATATCAAACAATGATTTTTCTGTTTGACTTAACATAAATTATATGTACATAAACATAAGAAATATAAAATCATAATGCATAATAGAGTTGAAAGTGTTATTACATAATCAATTATCATAATCATCATTACAACCAAGGCCTATCCTTAAAACATATTTTAAAAATAATTGTGGTTGTAGGTCTTTTTTTTTTTTTTTGCATCTGATGCACCTAGTATCTGGTATCCCATAGGACCCGACTAATCCGGATTTGACCCAGGTAAGATCTCAAAGGGCGGCAAAGGTCTCTCCATGAATATTTAATGCTTCTGCATACGTTAGGTCTCAAACCCAAGACCTAGCTTAAGCGACATCAGACCCCAACCATCTGACCCAGCACTCATGGGTATGGTTGTAGATCTTATGTTAAAGGATCTACAATTATAAGTTAGTATTGGTGTGTAGACACTCCTTGTTTTTAAATCTCCTCTTTCATGATAAAATACTTCACTTCTACACTCTTTGTGCTAAATATATTCTCCTTGTTTCTAAATCGTCAATCATAACTTAGTACCGGTATCTTTCGAGTATTTATTATTTTTAGAGAAGAACACTACTACAGAATTATGATAGTAAATTTTTAGTGGTTTGGTAATGGTGTCGATAATTTCAAGTGCTAAAATAAAATTCTGCATCCATAATGCAGGAATTGTGGCTTCAAAACATGCCATAAAATATGCTTCTATAATGGATGAAACAATAATAGTTTATTTTTCACTTTTCCACAATGCTACTACTTCTTTTAACAAAAATAAATAACCAAATGTGAACTTTCTACTATTAAGGCATCTAGTAAATTTTGAATCTGAATTTGAATATCTAATCTCCTCTAAATTATTAGATCAATCATATGTTATCATTTAATTCTTTGTTCTTTGCAAGTACCTCAATACTTTCTTTACAAGATTTTAATGATCAGTTTTAGGATTACTTTAATACATGCTTAATATTCTAACCTCAAAACTAATGTCTGATTTAATACCTAGAATACCTCATCTGATGATGGCAACAACAAAGAGAGGCATTACTTAAACTCTAATCCAGCAAAGGATTCATCCAATCATGCTAACAAATATATGATAAATAATACAACAATTATAGAATAATTATATGGTAAGTGGAACATCATATCTATCATCTATAACAAAACCATAACAATAGTAGTTATTTACATGAGTGTCCATCCACTAGTACTACAAAGTTTGATAATCTTACATACATGAGCACGAGTTATATAATAATATAATTAAAATAACACATCATGATAAGCTCTAATAACCCTATTAAGTCCACTAGCAGAGTGTAGATATGCTTTATTCTCAAGTACATCACTAGCCTGTTAAACAACCAACCTCTCCTCTGATGTGTAAAAGAATAAATACAGTCTAAGGGTAAGGCTTGACAGTAAGCAAACCGGCAAAAAGGCATGGCCTTCCCTTGCTACCTTAAACCCAAGTCAAAGTGACATGTACATCAATATCTATCTCATATAAAACTTAATTGGTGGTACGCATGTTATCCATATACTCTTTAACTTTTGAGATACGCACCGAGGCACCTATATACTCTTCTACTACCTTGAAGGCAAAGACTGCATTGAATCATGACAAATCACATACTTAACCAAACTATATATCACTGTCACCTCATGGGTCATAGTAGTCAACTGAACAACTATACGATACTAGCTACTTAAACACAATAACTATGTTAGAAATGTAAAAATAAGAGAGTGTGAGTAATTTTGTAAGGACATTATCCAGTGAATGACTAAACACAAGAATACGTATGAGTATAAAATCAATCAATAATACTAGACAGTAAGTAGCAAAACGAGAATTGAAGAAGAATATATATAGTACACAACCAAGCAAACAAGAAATAGAATTCATCATAATATTAATATTAAATGTGAATTCTGCATTTTGATCATTCCTATTTAGGTAAATGTTTTTCCTATGTTTCATTTCTTTATTCATTATTATATTGCACATTATACATTTATGATGTAATTTCTTTGTCATTTATAATAATTACACACTATAAAAGTGTTTAAATTTATGTCTCTTATGTCCTATTTATGGCTATTTTGAGGAAACTTTAAGTCGTGGGTCATCAACCCAAGCTCATGGGTTGACTCGTCCTCATGGGTTTTTCCCTAACTTTTTGGTCCCCTTTGCCCCAACTTGGCTCTTTTTTTGGGTTTTGGTTGCTTTTTAGTATCTTTTGGGTTTCTTTCAGGTTTTTCTCAATCTAGGCATGATTGAGAAAACTTCTAAAGGAGTTTTTCCCCCTCTCTGAGTGACAAGAATCCTTCATCATCGGATTTTTGGGGACCGTCAAAATTTGGGTATCAACAGTAGGTTATCCAAATGATGGAGAGCTTTGAGAGTTAATGCTCAGTTATAATGTTCTACTAATATGTTTTGCTATCATGAAGTGGAAAAAAATATTATTTTTAAGTTGTTGTATTTAATATTTTTAAAACGTTAGTGGATACGACCCATCCCGAGCAAGCTGCATTGCAGCCTCAACTATCTTTGTGATCTTATCCTATAACTAAATAAAAGAAAATGTTATATCATTTTTAATAAAACTATTAAAATATAATTTGATATTAAAAATTTATTTAACTTACATTTAGCTTCTGTGATTGGCTATCAACAAAAGATCCATCCTTTTTTCTTTGTGTTCTCTTAAAGATCTCACAAGACGTGGGCTCTAGCTATAACTCCTTAATAAAAAAAATTTGAACCATTATAAATTCTTAGTTTGAAAAAAAAAATTAAAAGTCACTTAATGATATTGTTCATATAATGAAATTTAAAAAAGAACTTTACAAAAAATATATAAACATGATTAAATCCCTTACGAATGCGTTGATGGTCAACAATTTTATAGAAGCCACCGGTGTTATGCGTGTGTGTGTATATATATATCAGTTGTGAAAGATTAGACAGTGGCAGTGACAACAAACTTGAGTGGGTGCAACATCAATAGCTAGCTTTGGTGGAGGCGGGAGAAACTAGCAGCAGTAGTGGTGGTTGTGGGAATGTTGATGGAGCATCTAGCGACAAGAGATGTGGAACAGTGTTGGTAAGAGGCTGATCGGTTGGAGCAGCAGTGGTAAGAGCTAGTTGGTTGAAATTTCTTTTAATAAATTTTGATTTTTAATAAAATTGAAAGGGGGAGGGCATGTTTTGCCCTAAAAACTAGCAATGAACTTAGCCGTCATTGAATTTTAAGGTTTTCACTCCAAAAATCACTTAGCAGCGGACTATTCAATCTTTCACTAAAACTATGTCATCATTAATTAGTGACAGAATAACCGTCATTAATTGGTGCTTATGTCATTGGCATTATACATTTGCCAAATTTTTAGTAATGGTTTTCTTAATTTGTCACTAAAACTGTCACTAATACAATAATTTTTGTCTGGTACTAATACCATAATTTTTGTCTAGTATCTTTTGGCTATAGCTAATTAGTGATGAATAGTGTATATTGCTAATATCCATCTCTATTTTTCCCTTTTTATAGTGTTAAGGAAGATTTTAATAATGAATATCTGATGAGAAATTATAGGAAGGAGAAAGTGGCATCGTTCATTGAATTGGTGTAAGGATCAATAAACTGTTAGAGAGTATATTGATAAATTTGAGGATTTGTACAAGCATGCAAAGATATTTATCATACAATGGAGATGAAAAGAAAAAAATTTAATAAGGGATTACATATTATCTTGAGAAAAAAATTTGAATTCATACACTAGAATTACATTTATAGGTTGGGTGAGAAAAGCTATGGAGCAAGAAAAAGCTAGAACAAGAGTTAGAACAAACAATGAAAGCTGGAGCTATTAATCATTCAAAATATTATGAACAATCTAGAAAAGGAATGGAAAATGAAAAGTCATGATACCACCCATATTCTAAGGCAAGGATAAGGTTGGAGAAAATAGCCAATTTGAAGGTAGTCTAGTATTAGAGAGGCAATTGATGGTACTGCCTAGGCAATTATCATTTGCAAACTCTATGCAATTTATAAAAACTATAACATCTTGGTGTAACAGGTGTAAGATGAGCCATGAAGGAATTTGAAAGGATGTCAGGTGCTTGTGGTGTAGTAGATTAGAACACTATGCTTAAGAATGTAGTTGAGCAATGCATGAAGAAAGGTCTGAGCATGAATCATATGCACCTAAAATGCAATAACTATTGTTGGAAGAAGGGAAGTTGGTAGGATTGCCAAAGCTTTAAAGAAATAGGCCAAGAGGGCATGATAATCTTAATAAGAATAAACAGTAAGCTAGAGTGTATGCAGTGACAGAGCAAAGAGTAATTAATTTCCCTAATGCTAATAAAGGTATAGCTAATTTATAAAATAAATTTGCTTGTAGTTAAGATAGTCATAGTGTTTTAATTTTACTCATATTTATTGCACTTGTGTTTGATCACAAGGATTGCAATAAGAATTAGAGTTAAGTATGATATATAGAAAAGGGATATGTCTATAAGGATGAAAGAAGAAAATAAAATAACAAGAAATTCTATCTGTTTAATCTATTAGTTGTCTAGTTGTCATTTGGGAGTTAATTCTATTTACTATAAGGTGGTTATCCATTGTAAGAAGGGTTAATTTAGGTAAAAAGTGATACTCCACCACATTAGTGCTCGAGTTAAGTAGGTCCTGGTATTGGTATCTAATAAAAGCATTGGTGTAGCTGGGTGTCGCACATACCATTGTCAGGAAACTTGTTTTAATCCATATATTGACTTCTTAAGTATCAATCCATTTTTCATTTACCTTCAATATAAAAACCTTCAGGTTAATTCATGTAAGCCTCCTTCTTCAAACATCCATTCAGAAAGGTTGTTTTCACATCCAATTAATGTAGCTCTAAATCATAATGAGCAATTAGTACAATAATTTTTCTTAATGCCCTATTTTTATACGAACTTCTATGCTAGAAATAAGGGTATCTCAAATTATAGCCCCTCTAGGATGTAAAATATATATTATCTCATAATCATCATATAGATCCAATCACTAGGATTATTATAGGTAATAGGGGATATGTATAAAAAGCTTATCTTTTGCTTATTTTTGTACGAATCTAGAGTATCGCTTCACTATATTGATATGGTTCCATACCTAGAGAAAGATTTGCTACTTTCACAAGAATTAGCCCAAAAAGGAGAAAAACAAAACTCTTTATTTGTTGGCCAAGCAAAAGCTGAATCAACTGCAAGGTATAATATAGAATATGCATGGGATGTAATCCTTAATAGTCCACTATTGATGCAAGCCAATGTCTTGAGGTCTTGGGGACTCATTTTGACTGAAAAGATGGATGGGTCTTTACCAATTTTTAAAATATAATGTTTGAATATTTTAGGAAAGCCAAAAAATATGAGCATTTCAAATACCATATATGAGTTAATAGGCATGTCAGTCCATTTGATATCTTTATATCTGCAAATCAACAAATTCGACTCCACATTGCTCACAAAATTTTGGGTTTTCTTTTTCATATATGATTTCTCAGTAGTTTCCACAAGCAAAAATTCTTGGGCATTCATGTCAAATGCATATCCCATTTTTTCATAGCAGGGTTATGAAAATCTACGTGAAACAACCAGCCATAATATGTTAACTGCCATTTAGCTAATAAATTTATGGATATTGAAGTTCCACAAAGTTCCACAAGTCTAGCTTTATATCTTTTAATATCACCTTTTAAGTTGTATTTTATCTTAAACATCCATTTAGACGCAATTCTCTTATAATTTTCTAGTAATTCAATAAAATTTTAGATATTATTTTACTTCATAGATCTGAACTCATCTTATAATGCATATTTTTCAAAATTTTGATTATCTATCACTTGTTAAAAAGACATTCTCAATAGAAAAGATAAATAATTAAAATTTTGAAAATATGCATTACAAGACGAGTTCATATCCATAAAGCAAAATAATATCTAAAATTTTGTTGAATTACCAGAAAATTATAAGAGAATTGCATGTATATATAAAAGATCTATCATTTATTGAAGATGAATTCCACCTATAACAGATGTAATAGAATTCAAGGAATGATGCATCAATATCAAATAGACTTGTCACATTTGTATTTTTCTAAAAGAATACATAATTAAATTAAAAGGATGTGAGTTCCATTTTTTAAAAACTAGTTAATTATAGACAAGTAGTTTACATATCTTTCTGATCTTTTTTTTTATTCATTAAATTTTTTATTTTGACCCATTGAAAGTGAAAAATAAGATTGACGATATTTATTTTGAGTAGTGATAAACGGATAGAATCTATCCAGATAGAAAGGGTAGATTCATCCGAAATAGGTAAAAAAAGTGGATTTCTGCCATTAATGAGCAAGCTAACTTACTATTCTACCCTTGTTGTGTAGAGTGAGAAGAACATTAATGGCTTCTGGAGAAGATAAACACTGATTAATGTGTTTGCCTCGTAAGTCTAATAAGCTTCCTTTACAATTCTTCTTATTAAATACATGTTGAATATTAAAGGAGAAAATATATCGTTAAACTATTAATCTTCACATTACAGATTTTTTTTACAAAAGATTGTTATTCAAAAGATTTTTTACAAAAGTTTGCTGCAGATTCTTATTCAACAACAAAAGAAAACATAGTACCCGTTTACAACAGAAGACCAAGAAATAAGTTTTATATTATGCTTAATGGACATGCACCTGGGATCTACACATCCTGGGAAGAATGTGATCATTCAGTTGTAGGCTTCAAAGGGTGTATGTATCGGTCTTTCAACAGTATGAGTGAAGTTGCATCTGCACGGAAGAAACTCAAGGAATCAAATTTTGTCGCAGCCACATTCCCTAATGAGAAGTAATCGAAAGTGGAGAAGTGTGAGAACAACCATATTTCTTTTGATGCTTTCAGTTTTATTCCTCTGGGAATTATTATTACTGTGTTTATAATTGGCATCTGTTTGGGGAAGATAACAAAAGTGCAATTTGAAGCCTCTGCACCAGGGAGGCAATTGCACTCTGGGTTCTAAAACATTTTATGTTATTTTTTGGATGTATTATTTAGTGTTTATCATAGACTTTTGGTTGTGGTTTTGTGTTTATCATAGGCTTTTTGGTTGTGGTTTCTGTGTTTAACACAAGCTTTTGGGTTATGGTTTCAAAATAATGATATGGATTACCTTTTTACTAAACTTAAGGTTCCCTATCTTATAATGCTTATTAATTTTGAACTGAGAATTGAAATGTTGAACGTAAATTGAAAAATCATACTTATGCATACACTGGTTAAATGATTTACTTAACTGAGGCTGAATTTAGTGCTTCAACTTTAAGAGTTGCAGAAAATGTTGTAGTGTGTTTAATATGATCTTAGCTTCTTAATCAGCCTCAGTTAAGTAAATTTCAAAGTAACTTCACCCCATATTTCAAAAGTAACTTCACAATTTTAAAGTAACTTCACCACATATTTCAATAGTAACTTCACTTTTTTTATACTTTGATTCCTTAGAAATAAAAGTTGTGAAGTTATGTGTTATGTTTTCATGTACAGTATTTTCGCTGAATAATTTAACTACAATTTTATCATAAAAACAGAAGGGACAAAAAGTGTAAATTACTGACACCATTCTAAATAACTTAGGTTTATGTTTTTTAACTTTGATTATTTGGTACTTGATATAGTCGATCAACAAGTTCGAAGATTTGATAATATTTTTCATAACCTTTAATTCATTAATAGAACTAAAAGGGACATCATTCAGCATGAGTAAACTCTAATATTAAACATCATTACAAATCAAAAAGAGACTTCGAATAAAGAAAAAAGAGACTTCAAACTACAATCATCCAGCTTTAAACTTCAAAAGAAGTGGTGTCTGACATAACAATGTAGTTGTTAGATTGAACTGCTGATGCTGCTTGTACTGCTACTGCTGCTCTTGCCTCCTGTAGTGCCCTTCTCCTCCTTGTCGAGGTGGTTTCTTCAGTATCATCAGTTTAATGAACCTCAATTTTCCTCTATTCAGTTTCTTCATTCATTCCTTATCCATCTTCTCCATGGTCACCCAAGAAATATCCCGTACATGGAGAAAAGAGGAAATGGGTGTAGGAGCCCCAACTGAGTGTCGTCATATCCAAAATGCTGAAGGTTTCTCGAAAGATACTCACTAACTTCCTTCTTCAATGCATGGAGTTGTTGTTGGACTGATGCATACAGAGCTTTAACAGAGGGTGGTGATGGAGAAACCTTCCATTCACCAAACTTTCTCTTATTATTCATGACTCAAGGGATGAGTTTTGCAGCTAATGTGTTAATGTGGATGTGCACTACAAGTTAACTATTGGCTTCATATATATACATGAAAGAATGACTCTTTGTGTACCTCTGCATGGTCAAGGATGTTTATCAGATGCCATTGTAAATGATGATTATGGTAATCGATGTATGATTGACATACTAAATATTTATTATTTGTATATCCCAAAATGGTTTCAACAAATGGTTTGGGTCATTTTAATTTGATGAAAGTTTTCCATTGTTTATGGCATAGTATAAACATCTGTGATGAAGTTCTTCAATTAATTGTTGGGTTCATTTTTATTTGATGAAGTTATTTATTAGTTCTTTAACTGTAATAGTCAGTGTCCATATATGTTCTTCCATTGTTTATGGCATAGTATAAACATATGTGAATTTACAAAAAAGGAGGAATCATACACATTACTCCAAGGAAAAAGGTCATTGACAGTATACAAAGAAAAAGTTTATGAGAAAGAAAAGGAGTTCTGTGCATCAAACATTGTTAACATAAAGATTAAATCATATTCATTGGCAGACACATAGTTAATTGATAGTAGGCCATATGCGATATGCCTAACAAAATCCAAAAACATAATTAGACCATAGTTCATTGGCAGTAGGCCATACACCATTGTTAATAGAATTCATTAGCAATTGATTAAACAAAATATTTGTCCAAAAAAAAAACTATAGGTATTAGCACAACCACATTATATGTTGCTAAAATCTAGAGATCTAACCTCACGCCACTTTAAGGAGCAGGCCTCTCTAATTTCATATGCCTTTTTTTTACTCTTTAGTCCATTTTAATGCTTGTTCTCTTTGTTGGGATAACCGAGCAGTAATTTGCTGGTATTCAAACCTGACTTGCTGCGTTTGAGGTTTCATTCCCTCTGCCTTTTCCAAAAGCTATAGTTGATGTTCCTTTCGCCTTTCATCCTCTTTGAGTAGGTCTTTAATAAGGCGCTGCTCTTCCAGATACTCCTGGTGGACATCAATGGACTTATATATAAATATAATTTGTATATAATTATACAAACTAATACAATTTGTATATATAAATATAATTTGTAATAATTTGTAATATTATTTGACAATCATTATAAAGATGCATGAATATTCCTTATAAGTATTGTAATGCGGTTTGTTGACTCAATGTCAATGTGATGTTGTAAACACCTGAATTTTGATATTTATTTATGAAATTAATTGGATATTTAAATGTGAATTTTATTTTATTAATATTAAATGGGGATTATTAAGTTTAATTATTTTTATTAAATTGATGTTGAAAATATTAAATGTGAGTGGGTGTAATTATTTGTAGTAGATATTTTTAACATAATATAAATATATGTGTACTTTTAGTACTTTTAATAAATATTATTTTAACGTTACTTTAATTTTAACTTATTTTAAAACTTTTGTCTTTTTTCATTTTTTAAAAAAAAAAACACGTGAAGTGGCAGTATACTGCCACTTCTTCTTCTTCTTTCCCATTTCTATTACTTCTTCTTCTTCTTGATCTGTTGAACCCAGCCACCACTACTGCCACTTCTCCTCACCACCACCGCCGCCACCACCAGCTCGCCGTCCTCTAGCCAGCCACCCAGCAGCCGCCTCTCTTCCTTCTCTTCCCGTTTTCTCTTATTTTGACCAGAGATGGTTTTGGTCGTCGGCGAAGATTTCGTCGTTGGTTGGTCAAGATTTTGGTGTCATTGGAATCCTTATCTTCCAAGCTTCTAGAATCTACCTTCGGTTTCTTTGATCTCCTTCCGGATTGACTTGAAACGAGGTAAATTCATTTTTAAGTTTTGTTAATTTTTGGTTAATTAAGTGAGATCTAGGCTTAATGTTGAGTAGAGAAGTTGATGTAGAGATTGAATGCTATGCAAATATAATTTTTTTATATTTTTCAGATTTATTTTTAATTTTTGGAATTTTTGGTTCGGGTTACTATTTCGAGCCCAAAATTTTTGATAATTTTAATAAATACTATATATTATTTGGAGTAATGTTTGTAAAGGAAATTTTATAAAATTAATTATAGATAATTTATTATAATTTTTGGAAGTTTTATGTGAAAAAATATGAATTTTAGAGAAAATTGTGTAATTTGATTTTTAATTGATTTTTGGTAAATTTATAGTCAATTAACATGTATAATGATAATTTTAATTATTAGAAAATATAAATTAATTCTATTAACTAAATAGGTATTTTTG
>CATIWM010056349.1:0-18439 GCA_949671775.1 Mallotus repandus
GCATCACAAGGTTTATTCTTAGTGAATTCAAGGTAAACCAATCACAAGTTCATGTTTACAAAGATCATTTAGTAGCTCAAAATTTGCATGTCCTAACCTTCTATGCCATGTCCATGTGTCATGAGAAATAGCCATCAAACATTTAATATCCTTGTTATCAATTTTATGCAAATCAATAACATAGACATTATCAATTCTTTCACCACTAAAAATTACTTTGTCTTCATCAAGACTACTAATAAAACAATTCTTAGGATAGAAAGTGACTTTGTTTCCCATATCACATAATTGACTTATACTTAATAAATTATGTTTAAGACCATCAACAAGCAATACATGATGTATAAATAAGGATTGAGAGTTACCGATTTCTCCAATGCCAATAATCTTTCCTTTTGCATTATCTCCAAAAGTAACATGTCCTCCATCCTTAGCATCAAGTTTGTTGAATTACTCTTTGTCTCTGGTCATATGTCTTAAACATCCACTATCAAGATACCAACTACTTTTTGTTCTTGTGGACTTCAAGCATACCAACAAAATGTAATTTACACATTCTTTTGAACCCAAACCTTTCTTGGCCTAGGTTGGTTAGTCTCAAGGTAATCCAAAGGAAGCAAGTTTAAGGGCAGTCTTCTATAGAAGCACACATTGCTAGAGTGATCATAGCCTTTTTATTTTTATAATTCCCTTCTTGTTGAATGGTGTTCCAATCATCTCTTGGAATTTCAATAATCACACCATCAATTGTAGCTTTGGGTGATTCCCAACCTTTTCGGACAATGTCCCAAAGTTTGATGGAGTCACAATCAAGATAGAGCTCTATTTGGAACTTCCAATGAGGATAATCACTGCCATCAAAGAATGGCCTAAGAGAAGAGATATTTTTACTCCCCATGATCTTGTATTCTAGCAATGAAGTACCTATAATTCAAGCTCTTATACCAAATAAAAATGCCCTAGGGGGGGGGGGGGGGTGAATAGGGCCATGGAACAAAAATCAAAACTTAAAAATAAATAAATAAAAATGAAAGAATGTTGAGAAGGAAGAATGATGAACACAAGAATTTAAGGAGTTCAGATTCTCAATAATCCTACGTCTCCACCTAACTTATCCCCAAGTTAAGATTTTGAATCACCACAATCTATTTCCCTAGATTGATTTTTACAACTTGAGATTTAGGCTCAACTCAAACCTTACAACTTAAGTTTTCAAGGCTTACTCAAAAATCGATTCACAAGTGTTTTAAAGGCTTACACTAAAACCAAATTTCCAAGTGTTTTAATGGCTAAACACTTAAACCAATTCTTTTATAATAAAACCTCACTTCCCTTTTTTCTAAACCTAGAAAATAGAAGAATAAAAATCTTTATTCTAATCACTCACCAAACTCTCACAAGAGTTTATCAAATACAAGAATGAATTAAAGAGAATTTTGAGCTTTAATTGAATGCTTAAGAATGTATAAATGAAAAATAAGTTTCTTAACTTCTAAATGATCTTCAGAGGTTGTATTTATAGTTGAGCAATTCAATTATAGCTGTTAGAAATAATAATTTTGTTTCCAACAAATTCAAACTTCATTTGAATGAAATTTGGACTTTTAGCTTGTGTTTTCTTTGGTCCCAGTCGTGATCACACTGATCCCGGATGGGATATTCAAAAATATATCCATTATAGCCATTATATTTAAAGCCTGCACTTGTCCCGGTCATGACTGCATTGATCCCAGTTGTTACTTTGGCTCAGGATATATTCTGGAAGATTTCTTCAATTTGGTGCAATTTTGGTCCCGGTCGGGACTTGCATGATTCCGGTCGGAATCATGACTTTTAGCCATTGAATGCGATCGAATCAGCCTAAGATTTCTTCATAAAAATTGTAAGTATTTATCTTAGCTTTTCATATCACTTTAAATCACCTAAATTGGACATTTGTATCTCAGGATATTGTTGAAATACTAAGATCTACTCAAATAAAAATGAAAGCTGCATATGCTGATTTTAACTGAAGATTTCAAGACCCAAATGAATTTTTATTTTAACAAGTAAGATCAATTCGGAAAGCTTGTGATGTCTACTTCAAATTGTAAGAGGATAACTTTCTCATTATAAAGGTCTAAGAATTCCAAAATCCTTCTGGAATCTCGAAGGTCGATTTAGCCCAAAAGCATGCTTAACTTCATTTTGATTTCCATGATAGTCCTAGCTTATACACACTTAAACAAACATATTAAATGCTCAAAATCAAGTTTGTTAAGATCAAAATCAAGATTGATTACTGCTAAGGTCAACAAAATGTAATAGTTATGGGTGGTGAAAACACATTACCTTTTTCTACTATTTTGAGTGGATTCTTTGTGAGTAGAGCTTGAAAGATTACAATTATAAGAATTCAAATCAGGAACGGGCTGAATATGCACATAAGAATAATTTTATTATAGTTTATGGTTAGCTTATAATATAATCAATCAAAGTACCACATTAAATGCATATGAAGTATATCATGATTGTCTTAATAGTATTACATAAAAATTCATTCAAACAAATATTGCACGCGCCCATATTAAAATAATAAGATACCTATAATATATATCATTATAAAATATTATTTATTAATAATAAATAATTATATAATAATTAAAAATAATAATTTAATATAATTATCATGATCAATAGGATCTCTTGCTCTAACTCTACTCCACTTCAAATATAAGTTAATTTAATAATAATTAACTATTATAGCATATTATAATAGTTTATTATCCTACAAGATAATTAACTATTACATCATGTGTATATATTATAAAAATTAAAATAAAATAATAATAATAATAAAATAATAAAAAATAACAATTATTAGTATTATATAAATAACAAAATATATAAAATAATATTTGAAATAATAAAATAAAATAAATAAATAAATATTAACTAAATAACTAAAATATATATAATATTACACAAAACAATGTTATATTTTATGAACCAAAAGATGATCGAAGATTTATAGACTTTATATTGTGAGTTGTGTCGTTTTAGTTGGGAATAGAAAAGACACATCATTATAAGTAAATGATATAGGCTTAGATGAGCACTATATGAATATGCCATCTGATGAAACCTGTAACTGTATTCTGCATATAATAAGCAGCCATTGTCCCACAATTTTAGAGGCATAATACGCTAGACTCAATAACACATTAATCAGGAAGTGAATTATGTCCACATGAACTAAAAACACATACCGCAAAGTCCAAAGAAAACTAGCATATGCATGCACCATAGTTGCATCACTCAATATCCTGCAAAAAATTATGAATCAAATTCACCTTTTATAAATAATTTAAGCATTCTCAAACTTTACATAACATCAATGGGAATGTATGAAAGATGAAAGTACTGCTACTGTTGCACATACAAACATTTCAATGTACAAATTACTATATATATCTCGATTGAGTAAAAAAGTTGAGAAAGAATAAGCAAAAGAGAAGACTATAAATTCTGCATTCAGAAATTAAGGAAAGATGGAAAATTGAGTAGGAATACAATCATCATGCAAGAAATTGTTTTAGCATTCTCTAAGATATATGAGTTTATAAAACTAATTCCTCCTAATCGAGTTTTATAAACAAAGTTTTTATTCACTTATGCTACAAATAAGAGAACTATAATATTTTCAACCATTTTGTCAGTGTGTGAAAAATGAGATTATCAAAGTGAAAAAAAATTCCCTCTAAACCTAATCCTACCTTTATGGAGCTTTTATGCCAATGCATGAATATATGTTCATAAAGAGTGAAAAAAAATGTTGCAAATAAGACATACCAACTTAAAACAGATTAAGGACACATTGAACACTACTGCCAAGAATACACATGCATAATTACCTCTCAAAGCTTATTGAAATTCCATCAAACTAGTATATGAGAAGGTCCTTATTCATGTGTCTATAGTAGTTACGAATGAGATAACAGAATGCAGCATTCCTGATGTAAAGGACAATAATAAGTCAATATAATGTTCATGCTGGGCAGATAAAAAACCATACAGCATTGGACTAAAAGATTAAATAAGTAGCTACACATATTTAAAAAAATCAACAAAAACAACAAAATTTCTCTCAGATTTGATAAAACCAAATGCAAAAAAACATCCAAATGCAAAATTGACAAAACCAAGTCAAGTCACTCATCACATTTTTACAGCCCATGCTGAATTAAATAGGTTTTCCCTGAATGTTTTGATAATAAAAAATACCTATTTTCTCCAATTTTTCACTTGTTCAGGCCCATCCATTGGTATACAAAAGCCACACATGTTTGCCATCAAAAGATGCATCTTTATCATGCATCTGCATCTAACATTAAACACCATAAGAATGAGCCTAACTTATAAAGGTGGAGTTCCTAGCAGTAAACATTTAATCAGAAGAGACATAATTATGCTCAAATTTCAAATAATCCTACCAACTGCTTTGAGATATGTTGCAATCCTACTATACTAATTCTCATAAGAATATATTAGTAACCAACCACAGGAGGATTCAATGATACCTCTACAATCATCAATCGTCCCTATTGGGGGAAGCCTTAATCTTCTATTATCACGATCCCGATGGGCATGAACCTGAATAAAGTTTCAAGCATGTTTAATAAACTTATAAAGAAAAATCCACAAGGATTCGTCCCACATAATAATAAGCTAAGGCTACATTCACTAACCATACGTATAGTGTATAGAGCATCAACTTGGGTCAATGCCCTCTTAACAGTAAATATAAAATTGGATTGAATGACTTTAAGAGGAAGGATGGCCCCTGGGAAACGTACAAACCCTGAAAATCAAGCATTAAAATTAGAATACACTAATTCAGAAAAAAATGAAAATAGAATAAAACAACCATAATTAACCTAACATAGATACAACCTAACATAAAAATTTTACATCTAACTGCTCCTCATCTATGTGACAAGGTCATCAGAACTCAAAACTCACAAGGTTATAGGTTACTACTTGGAAAAACTTAAATCATTTTTTGGAAAGCTCTTGTTATAAAATAATTGGATAGATCCACACTATTCTAGGTCAAACTATATAAAATTGTGAATGCTTTCAATCAGCAGGCGGTACAGATTATATCAATCATCGATGGTCTTTTAACCCAAGCATTCACTTGTCAATAGTGAAAGAAACAAAACAAACAAATGGCCACACCTTCAAGATAGAATAATGGGAGAATTAATATCGCACCGCCATCTTATCTTCAACCTCTGAAATATATACTTATTGATCTTGTTCTATTACAAACAACTATTTCCTTATAACAATCATGAATTAAAACAAAAAATGCTTAAAAAAACTAAAAAACTAAACTTTGCAAATACTAAATGGTTCTACAAGAAAAAAAATGGTTATGCAGTTGGATTGGGTAATGGACAAGATTGAATGAGGGGGGGAAAATACACAAATGGCTAAACAAATCAATAGTCATTTGCCTATATAAATAAGTGAAAATGCCCCTAAGGTCAACAATAAGGTATTGAAAAAATACAGGCGAAAAAGGGAGAGGCGAGGAAGATACAATGACCAAAATTTGACCGACACATACCTCAAATGAAAGAAAAGGCAGAGGAGAGAAGTTCAAATAGTCGTGAATCTAGTACAGTGAAAAATAATAAGAAAAGCCCCTCTTCCTTTTGATTTGTTTTGTTTTGCTCATTTGGGTGAGTTTTACTTGTAAAAGGATAGATTTTTTTTTTTTAGGAAGCTGATAACAACCTATAAAAAGAGGAGGAAGCGAGAAAAGGACATAAAATTTGAATAGGGCGAGAAGAAGAGGAAAAAATATTAAAAAATAATAATTAAGATTAAGATTTTTTAATAATGTTTAATAGAATAAAATTCTGATTTTTTAGAATTCAACACATAAGCATTACTATTGATAAATAATTATATGTTCATCATGCTTGTTTTGACATAAAATAATTTATGAATTATGCATATCTACGGTCTATGGATTTGTAGATTTTATTGTAAAAATTATTGAACAATCCAATAAAATAAAATATTCTCGTAATTTTTATTAATGAAAATAATGATACTGTTATAATAAAGTTAAAAATATTTTTGAGAAATTATTGTGTTTTTAATGAAATAAAATTAATAAGACATCTATAACTAAAATTCAAATGGTGGATTTGCACTTTTCGAATTTAACTACTCATTATTTGAACTACTTCATATTCTAAAATCAAAACTACCCAAAAAATCGTTAGAATTAGTTGACATGATGTTATTTTTATTTAAGCAACTTCACAAACTTGAATCGTAATATATAAATAAAGATTATCATTGTTATAATTATATCCGAATTAAACCGTAGTGTATATACAAATATTTCCATCCTCAAACTGAATTAATCCCTTTGTTTAAATGCAAGGAAATAATTAAAATTTTAAAGAATTTTTTTCAACCCTTCGTATTGATGTTATTTATTTCTTTTAAACAAGATGTTTATTCATTTTAGTTTTTTTTTTGAAGAAATGTTTATTCATTTTAGTTGAAAAGAAATGTTTGAGCTATATTTTTCTTCCTTAGTTATAAATTATTAAAAGATACTTAAAATTATCATTTTGTTATTAAAATTAAAAATAGGTGACTTATGTCCTCTATTTATAGTCTGATAACTCAAATAATAGACATTATAAGATAAAATTATGGATTATTGTCTCAATTTTTTTTTGACTTCTCAATTATTAAAAAAATATTAGGTGACTTATGGCTGAATTACTTAAAAATGCAAAAATAATATTTATGCCCAATTTTCAATAATAACCCTCATGATATCAGTCAACTACCGGAGAACATTGGGAGAAAATAGTAAACTTTACTCTCTATATAAGGCCAATGCTGCGCTAAGCGCTATGCAGACTTTGGATCTACCGTATATCATTCATTGAAGACCGTCAATTATTCAGCCCTCAAAAAAAAAAAATCCCTCAAATAAAAATACATTTTCCTGGAAAATCCTAGCACTTTCTACGCACCCAAACACTCCTTTCTCTTTTTCTGTTCTCAAAAGTAAAAAATCACACTATAGATATGTCAACCTCAGGGCAACCTCAGTTCCGATACACGCAAACACCATCGAAGGTGTTGCATCTGCGAAATCTTCCATGGGAATGTGCAGAGGAAGAGCTTGTCGAGCTCTGTAAACCTTTCGGGAAGATTGTTAATACTAAGTGCAACGTCGGCGCTAATCGCAATCAAGCTTTTGTTGAATTCGTAAGTTGCTGCTTAAAATTTTTTGTTTTTTGGGTTAAACGTAGAAAATTGTGAATTATTTTTGTAGTTTTTTTTGTTGAAATTAGGGTTTTTTTTTTAAAAAAAAATTAGTGTTCAGTTGGTTGATTCTGTTTAGTTCTAAGTGGGTTGATTTTGCTTATAAATTTCAATTTTTTAGTGAAATTTATTGTATTGTTTTGAAAGTCTAAAGAAAAATGCAACGATTCAATTTTTATTTTTTAGTTAATGATTAGTTTTAGAGAATTCATAGTTGCTGGAATATAATTCTTTTAATGTTGTGAATTATTTTGTGCGATTTGTTACGAATAAGCGAGTCACAAAGCAATCTTCTTTTTGCAGTCAGACTTAAATCAGGCTATTCAGATGGTTTCTTACTATGCATCATCATCTGAGCCTGCACAAGTCCGTGGTAAGACCGTGTACATTCAATACTCAAATAGACATGAAATTGTCAACAACAAGAGTCCAGGTGATGTTCCTGGAAATGTATTGCTTGTCACAATTGAGGGCGTTGAAGCTGGCGATGTTACCATTGAAGTTATACACTTGGTAAGTGCTTTTTCTGTCTGGCTTGTGCCGGGGTGATAATGTCTCTGAAATTAATTTTTGCACATCTATGTTTTGTTTAGTTCAGCAATTAGGTGTTCATATATTTTGTTTAGTTCAGCATGTGGAAGGAATGTATGTTTAAACACTCAGATAGACATCTGTGTAGTTGAGAAGTAACATGGTGCAAAAGAAATATCTGAGCTATTTCTACCCTCACCTTCATAATAGAACTGCTGTTTTTTTGGGGGAGCTTCACTCCGCCTGAGAATCATTAGATTTTTGGAAATGCTTATAGACATGAAATCTAGACAAATTTTGTAGGATTTTTTAACACTTGGTGTACATCCCAGCAAGAAAAATCCTTTAAAATACTGCATCAGACAAGATCTGATTCGTTTAATTGATCTTTTTTCTTTTGTGTGGTTTCTTGTACAAGATGAATTGATGAATTATAGCATTGATGCTATCATTGTTATTATGTTTGTTATATGAAGTGGCATAGTTAATAAGCAATACGAGGGTAAACTGTCTGAAAAACCCTTGTTTTTCATTTCCTTCAAACTCTTATATTTTTCATAGTTGGTTTTTTCTATAGTTTACTTACAGTATTTTTCTGCAATATTTTTTCCAAAACAAAATTTTGGGAGAAAGATAAGTTCTTCTTTTCTTATATATGGTACAATGGTAGCATCCCTATCGGATGGTGTATTAATTACGAGTCAATTTTAATTCAAATTAGTTGAATACAGATGGTGATGTTCTTATTTAAAATCTTCTGTTGGAGACAGTTTGGATATGTTATCATGTACGTCATACTCCTTTCTATGGTCTATCTTGACGCATACATGTACAGGTGTTATTCTGCACTTATTTCTTAAATATTTTGGGCCTTTGAACTTTATTGATTTCTGTTCGTGCTTTGTATGGCCCCATTTGGTGTATAGTGCAATAATTTGTAATATTTTCTTCCAGTGTGTGATCATATGTAGTTGAACTTTGTTTCAGGTATTCTCTGCTTTTGGCTTTGTTCACAAAATTGCTACTTTCGAAAAGGCAGCTGGTTTCCAGGTGAGTTTTTAAAAATTATTTGGTCCTTTTGTTTTTGCATTTGCTTTTAAGTAGCAAGGTAGATTCATGGAATATCTTGATCCTAGCAGGCACTTATTCAATTCACTGATGCGGAGACTGCATCTTCTGCGAGGAATGCGTTGGATGGGAGAAGCATACCAAAGTATAACTTCTTTCTCTTCCCTAATTATTCACGTCAAATTCTTCACATTTAAATTTTAGATTTAGTCAGTCTGGCAGGTGCATGAGTTGTAATTTCTTATGTGTTTGTAAAATTTCAGGTACTTGCTTCCCAATCATGTTGATTCGTGTCATCTGCGCATTTCATATTCTGCACACACGGATCTTAATATCAAGTTCCAGTCTCACAGGAGCAGGTAAAGAACTTAGGATATTGATACTTAGATGTTTTCTAATGGTTCTATGTTTGATCATGTTTATTGCTCAGAATCTTCCATCTTGTACGTTACTAATTCTGGCATTGGAGATTTGGCTAATTGGCATGTGTGCTTTTGTCATCTAGGGAGTTAGTGAAGCCTGGTAGCCAGAACACAGATGTGTTGTCATGGCCGCTTAGTAATTTCCTTAATCTTTTGACAACAGCTCCATTGCATTTGCACATGCTGTGATCACTCTTCTTTATACTTCAATTGTTGAATGGCATTAAAGGAACTTTTTACTGCAAATCACAAAATATTTATGGTTTTCTAAATCCTGTTTCTAAACTATTGTTTGATGCCTGTGCTTTTCCTTGTCCAGCTGTTGTTAGAAATTGCATCCAATAAAGCAACTGCATCTTAATATAGATAATTTATAATCATCTCTGTAAGCTAGAAAAAAGTTGTAATTAATGCTTTTGTTTAATCTGCAAACATGTTAATGATAGATTTGTTTTTTGTATGGAAATGGGTGTATAAATATGAATGATGGTTGTTTGTTCTCAACTGGTTGGAAAAGCCTGCTGTTAATGATTGCCAATATTTAAGATAGTATCATTGGGAGAAAGCTGTAGCTTTCAGGGATTTGCTCAAAATGTGAGATGATGACTGAGGAGATATGAGTGAAATGGCCATATGCCAGAAATTTTAGACAGCATAACTTTGTATTCTGAAATTACACAAACTAAAAGGCTGAAGGGGCTATATAGCAAGTTCCCTGATTTGTACGGTGGGGATATCATGGAGGTGTGTGCATTAGTGCCTTAAGTGTGTGAAAGATGTGCCACACAACCCTTGTCTGTTTTCTGGGTCCCTTCCTGGTAAAGGTCACTGCCGTTTTCACTTAAGCTTTCAATTTGCCAGAGTTGACACTGTAACATGAATGCAAAGGGTCCAGTGGATTTACAGCTTCAGTTACTGGACACAAGTTTTCCTTGTGGGTGAACAAAATCTACCATATTTATATGCTGTTCTGTTTCCCTAATTCATCTTAGCAAAGTAATTACTTGTCTATCATAAAAGTGTCAATTTCTTTTTGACACTAGCTATTGTAATATATTTTGATTTTTCTTTTTCATGGATGCTGATCTTGTTTTATTGATTTGTTTTTGTTTTTTATATGCTGGTCATGACAATGCTAAAACAATGAATTTGTTATACTAAGTTAATTTTGTTGTAGGAAATTTTATTTGTGTTTGTTCTCTCGGGCGTCCGTGCCTTGTCCTTGCGCCATAGGCTGAATGACCTTTTTGTCACTTACTATGCTTTGCATGTTTAAGTATGCTCAAGGCTAAAGCTTTAAAAGACACCCCCTCTATAGTGAATATTGTATGCCATTGTTGCCGCATAATGGCTAGCTGCAACTGCCAAAACAACCAAGCTTTAACAACTTGCTATCCTTAATTTGTTGTATCATTACAGAATCCATTTTGGGAATAATTTTTGCAATTTTCAAATTGGAGAGGTCTTTTTTGTAATTTAAAGATCCTAAATACGTACGTGGTGTAGTTTACTTTCCATTTTAATGAACATTTCTTTGTTGAAGCATTTCACTGGACCTCATGTTTTGAAGCTTCAAATCTTTTTGGCAATTGATGATACAAGGTCCCTTTTTCCTTGTTATTGGACCATCAATCTAGCAGAATAATATGTTGAGGCAAACATATAAACGTTTTGCTGTTTCAATCATAATTTCACATATTAGTATAATTCCGACTGCTTCTGTTTTTATTTTTCTCCCCTCTATTTTCCCTGCGTGTACATCCTTACTTATTCCTGATTATCTGTGTGTGCTTGCTTGTGCATTAATGAAAGCATCCTGTGTATTTCCAATCATATATATATATATATATATATATTTAGTTTTTACACCTAATTTCGCAGGGACTATACAAATCCTTATCTGCCTGTGAATCCTACTGCAATTGAAGGACCTGTACAGGTTTGCCCTTGAGAAGTTCATTTTAAGATACTTCTTTACAGATTTATGCGCTCTATGTCCACTGATGAGCTAGCTGCCTTCACCAGCCTATTGTAGGTCCTGATGGAAAGAAGAAGGAACCTGAAAGTAATGTACTACTTGCATCAATAGAGAATATGCAGTATGCTGTAACAGTTGATGTTATCCATGCGGTGAGAGACTCCGTCCAATTTTTTACTGCAATTGCTTGAAGTTCTATTTATCTTGTGAACTATACTCACGCAGCACGCTGTCCGTCTACCCCTCAGGTTTTTTCTGCATTTGGTACTGTTCAGAAGATTGCTATATTTGAGAAAAATGGTGGAACACAGGCCTTAATTCAATACCCTGGTATGCCTTATTCTACCATGATTAATTATTCATGAGTTCAAATTTTTGACGTCCATGTTCCTTCGTTTCCTATAGAAAATCCTGCTTTCTGTTGGAAACTGATTTTTACATTCTGCTTGTCATACTTCAACTGAATATGGATTTTTTTTTGTTATTAGTTATTGAGAAAGCAGGTTCTCTGCTCTTAATCTATTATTTAGTTGTTTTAGCTTCCTACAGGAGTAACTTTACTTAAGTCCTGAAAGCCTCCTATTCTACGAATAGCAGAAATATATTGATAGTGGTTGTTGTCTCCACTTTTGAAATCCTCGTTCTACCTATTCTAAATGTGTAGCTTGTAATTGTCACTGGTCTTGTATTGATGGTGGTTGTTGCCTGGCAATTGGCAGTGGTTGGTGGGAAATAGCTGGTGAATGCCTGAATGGTTCTTCTGTTTCTCTTTAATCCTTACCATTTCATGAACTTGTGGAGGCTTGAAAAATTACTTTACACTTGGAAAACAGGCAGTCATTTTGTTTGGAAAAGGGCTTAGTTTTTCCTTTGATGAGAATAAGATTTCACACTGACCAGTTTTCTCATGTGATAACAATGGAAGATGCAAAATTGTGCATATGTTTTCTTTGTTTATTTAGACTTGTGTTTGTAACTAGATTTCCCTATCTAATAATCCCCTGTATGCTTCTATGTCATTTTGCATTTGTTTAATGGCCATTGGCCATTGGGCGTGTCTGCTATTTTCTTTAAACTGGTGTTTGATAACATTCTTTTCCTTGTGTTAGTTTATTTTGGCATGTTTTTCTTGGTGAAGAGGGTTCAAAGTGAATTTTTTTCTGCAATTATTTTTCAGATATTGCAACTGCAGCAGTAGCTAAGGAAACTTTAGAAGGACACTGCATTTATGATGGTGGCTATTGTAAGCTTCATCTATCATACTCTCGTCATACTGATCTCAATGTAAAGGTATAAAAATGTGCTTTGAGTTAATGTTCATGAGAAAAAAATGAGAAGAAAAATAAAAGATGCTTGTTAGAGCAAAAAGTGCATCGGTTCTTGATCGAAAAAAGTTATGGTCCTTTAAGATGTATGCTTCTTGACACTCGATTTGCCCCTTGTTGAATGAGATTTTATCACTTGTTCAGCAAATTTGTTGGAGACTGTAAGTAGTGATTCTTTGTTTTGTTATTTTTTTTACAGGCTTACAGTGATAAAAGTAGAGATTATACCATCCCAGATGCTAGTTTGCTCACTGCTGGACAGGTTCCTGGAGTCTCTACTGCTCCAACTATGTGGCAGAATCCTCAGCCTTCTTCGGTGTACCCAGCAAACAATTATTCTTCTGCAGCTGCCGGCACTGCACAGGTTCCTGCCTGGGATCCAACTATGCAGACTGGTGGTCCAACCTACCCATCAGTTCCTCCAGGGACATTTCCAGGTCAATCATATCAAGCACCACCAGTACCCACGTACGTCTCTGCGGCAATGCCTGTTGGATCCTCCCCCCTTACACAAGGTAGCCCAATATCTCCTGGTGTACCTTCCATGCCAGTGACTCAGCCAGGGTTTCAACCAAATATGCGACATGCTGGTGCTTCACCTCCCGGTCATCCTCCTTTTTATGGCCGATGATGTTGTATGTTCCTCTTAACAGCATCTTTTTTTTTTTTTTTTTTTTTTGGGCTTTTCAAGCTTTGGTTTGTGGTAAAATATGATAGATCTTTGGGACATGATTGCAGATGTTGAGGCCGACATTAATTAAAAAAAAAATTACATTTGCCTTTTTTGTTCTTGAGCATTTTTATGCGCAGGATGCATTGAATTAGGTTTTCAAATATCCACATCATAAATTATATTCTATAATGACATCAAACGTGCAGCATGGTGACTACACCTTTGATAATTTTTTTCGCTCCAGGTATGCACTTTACATCTCTTCATTCATGTAATGTACCTCTCTAGGTCTAGACACAACTATAGACTTGTTTTATGGCGAGTAAAAACTTGGCTGTAAAATGTAGTTCTTAATGAGCACCTATTTCTTCATTTTGGTTCGTGTAAAGGTTATAGTCCAGTTAAATTTTGACCTGCTGACGGGCAGAAGAATGCTTGTAAAAGCAACTTGTGTTTTTATTTAGATTGCGTCGCTGATGTACCCACGAAGCATCTGATAGCCTAGTTTTAACTTCCTATTTTATTCGAAGGAGAAGAAAATAATTATATGGGCTTGTATGGCCGTCCTAAGCTAGTTGCAGGCAGCAGCAAACAGGGGCAGACCTCTCCATCTCTCATGGTAATATATAATTTCTTCGCTGCCGACTGCCAAATTGTGCACTAAAAAGCTTAAAATGATGACTCAATTCTTTCTGTAGTACACATTTCCCACGATCGAGTGGTTAGATTTTCCTTCATCAAATGAGTTTCGGTACTAAAATAAAAGAAATGCTTCCATATTTGTATAAGTTGAGCCCAAGAAATTTTTTTACATGGATGTTGCGTTTTATTGCATATCTGTTCTTAATGTATACTCATTTGTTAAGGTCCCTGTTTCAAAGAATGCTCATTTCCACTAAAAGGAACGTGGTTTTTGATCGGATAATTTGACAATGGAATGGGAATTTTCAAAGAATGTACACGGCAACCAGCAACACCAAATTTCAAACAGCCAAATGATTTTCATTCTCAACTGCAAAAAATTAATTTCTGACTTTTTATATTACAAGTTATATATTTCATAACTAAATTATTGATTGTAAACATCTTACCTATACTGAAATATGTTTTCCGGCATTAACAATTTTTCTTCAATGGTGTAGCTTTCACTTAGATTTATTTTTTAAAGAAATTCAGAGCCTATTTAACTTCAATTAATCTAATTCGATTTGGGTAGAACTATAAAAACAGTAATGGTATCTCAACAATTAATTTAATGCGAAATTAAAATGACACTTAAGTAAGAACAACTCCTATTAGTTGTTCCAACCATTATTAATTTTGTTTAGATTTATCTAATTTCAGATAATTGATAGCATTATTCCACTCAGCATTAAGCCAGAGGACATTATTATCGGCATAACATGTCCCTCTCAACAAAAAACATTGAGAAGGATTTTTTTAGATTCTTATAAATATTCACAAAGGAATAAACCAAACTTAGCAATCTCTTTTCCATGCTTTAGTATTGCTTGGATTCTTGTCAGCTGAAGATAATTTGTGATTTGATCTTCAAGATGTGGAGTAAGAGCCGGAGACATTGAGAAGAGAAAGCCCATCTTTTTTCTGTTGTCTTTCTAATCAAATTCCTTTCTTCTTAAATAAGGATTGGACGTGAGTCTATCCACTTAGTAAAATACATGTCAATGTTACAAGTTTCTATATCTCAACATATGAATTTGCTAAATTCTCGTAGATATTAAGATGTTGAAGAGATTGTTCCCTTCGAAAAGAGCCAGTTAAAAGAGAGATGCTAATTGTTTGTTGAAGCATCCACTTCAATCTATCACTCTCATGATGCTCCCGTCATGTGCATTCTTGGACTGCAGGAACGTAAATATTTTCTACGAATTTTTTACTTTTTGTCTACTTTTCCATTTAGCAAAGAGTTAAAACATTTCAAAGTAAAAATCTCAAATTCAACGTAGGAAAACCATCCAATGAAACAAAGCTATGCACATGTGTCCCTGGACTCGAGAGCATAAATAATAAATGTGCTTGTCCCTTAGGTGACTGTCACTATATGAGTTCATGGTCCACTTTACAGGTCCCTTGGAAAGAAAAGTCCCTTTTAACACATCCTATCCTTATTCAATGTTGAATTAACTCTGCAACCGTTATATTACTTGTTGCAGATTTCAGTTATGCTGTAATATGTGGTTCCCTTCATGTTTGCTGGTGACGAGACCACAGGAGATGGGTACCTTAAAGAGTTAAGACTTTGAATTCATGATGCACTTACGTTGGTATAACTTTATGGTAGATGAGACCGTAGGATTTTTCTTTTATTAACAAGGAAGTGGAATGATCTAAACACGGATGGATTATATAACAAAGGGTAGTCCTTTCATTTTAAATTAAATAAAAATTAATTTTACAAATTAATAACGGTAAAATTTGAATCTTATACTTTAAGATGATATTGAAAAAAACGGTCAATAACTCATGAGCGTTGGGTCAGATGGTTGAAGTATAATGCCGCTTAAGTTAGGCTTCAGATTCGAGATTTAGTGTATGCAAAAGCATTAAATACTCATATGAGATCTTTATCTCCTTTCCGGATCGTACCTAAATTGAATCCAAATTAGTCAATTTTTACAGGATATCGAATATCATATGCATTAGATGAAAAAAATGGCCGATAAAGTACTTTCTGGGCGATGGCAGATGGTAGGATTTGGTGAAGGGAGTTTGCCATGTTAGATACCAATTCTTGATACTTATGTATCCTTGTATTTAAAGGGTGGGGTTGAGCCATTTAATTGATTTGTTGCCACTTCCTTGCAACATGAGTTACATGGGGAACAAAATAACGAACAAACTTGATCAAATCACTCAAATTTTTTCCATCTTGTTATACATGTGACATGTTCTTGGTCCTGTGGTACTTCAAAATCAAACATTAGCTGTATGCAATGAGGCATTAATAGTGATTCTTAGAGTAGTCAATTTAGATACCATAGCATCTTTTTAAAAATTTTCACAAACCAATGAATTTATGTACCAGCATGAATGGTCTGTTTCTAACTAATCTAAAAACTTTACCAGAAAATAAATATGTAATATCATTTAGCAGCATTGTCTTACATATGAAAATTGAATACTTATCTCTCACATCATATACTTTAAGGATTTAATTTTTTATTTGATGCTTTTAACATCCAACAGTTATAAGATTTCGATTAATTTAGATTTTAAACTGAATGGTTTCATAAAAAAAATAAAATTCTCTCAACATTTATTTTTTATATACATAAGATTTGAATTTAAAATTTTACTTAAAGAAATCCAACTTTCTTATGATTTATATTAAATGATGTTAATTTTAAAGACTTAAATTGAAGTGCACAAGACTGTAGCTGAGTTTGCCACATACTTACAGATAATTCATGAATTTTGTTTCGATCTACCCAGTAGGCAAATTATTCAGGGTAAATTTATATTTTGTATAGATTTTTAGTTTTTACTTTATTCTTTTTTTGGACATTTTAATGGTTCTTCCATCAGTTTTGGTGGAAATTGCGGATTTATTATTTATCTGGTTTCAATTGTTGACCTTCAAGTATTTAATATAGGTTTACAAAAAATTATTATAATTATGTGTCTGTATTTCTCTTTATAATGACCTTTTTATTTCAGTAATCACATATTGTATTACTTTGAAAAAAAATTGAAGTACACAAGCATATACCATAACTATGTAGTAAATTAGTATAAGATAAGTGTTATAACCATTAATTAGTGTCCACTTCAACCTTCTTTTCTTGTGTCCCATATTTGAGCACTTGAACTTATGTATATGAGACATTTGTCGTTGTCCATGTTTGCTTTACTAAGGGCAGTGCTTTAAGACGAGCACCATGCATTGCCTTGCCCTTGGTGCCTATGTCTATGTGAGGTATAATTGGCCGAGTTTAGCAAATGTAAATATGCCCCACAAAGGCTAGGCCAGTGAAGGGACATCTCATGGTGTAACTGGCCTGCAGCTGAATGATGCTTTGTCATACTTGAAAATTATCACTAACAAATGAGAATTGGATATTATTAGTGATTATTCATAAATAAATTTATTGATGTAAAAAATTGTAATGAATATTGGCCAAAAAAAAAATTGTAAATGAACATCACTATCTCTATGGTGCAGTGATATAAAAAACTTGTAGTGTTTATGGTGCTTGAGGAGCAAAGGTTCAAATTCTACCTCTGACCCTATTTATATTTAAAATTTTGTAATTTTGAAAATTAACTATAATATCAATAAATTAAAAAATTATTGCTCATAAATTTTGTAAAATTTTTCTAGTGAAAATAACTATCAAAATACTATTAGCCTACTAATTATCAAGTGCAATAATCTTTCTTTTCTATATTTATTATCCTATATGTTGATGCAAAGAATTTAATCATAAATTTAGATTTGGATCAAATTCTTCATTTCACATTTACGGATTTATATTAATGAAAATTTCAAATAAATCTATAATAGAATTTAAAAATTCATTTAATAAAGATTTAAAATAACATCTAATGTAATTATTTGAAATCCTTATATTTATTCAAACACAACCTTACTACGTCACTGTATAATTGCCAAATATTAACGAGAAGAGTGTAATTTAGTTTGAAGTACCATTAGGATAGCATCAGATGCACATCACTGAACCCACAAAAGGATATGCTGGGGTATTAGATTGATATTGTCCCCTATGATTTGTGAATACATGGTTACCCACATGCACAATTTGTATACAAATTGATTTATCATTAATATAGAATGAGTATTAAAAATAAAAAATTGTACAAAAATGTGATTCAAGGCTGTTTTTCATTACCTGAGTTGGGTCCATTATTCATTACAAAATGGTCCTGTCTAAATTAAATTATATGTAGCTCAAATTTAGCAATTTATGAAATTCTCCCTAATTCCCTTTATTGCATGAGAGCTAACATATGGATAGCAATCTAAATCTCTTTAACAACTAGCCTTAGAACCTCACTAAAATCTGAAACAATATGTCCTTTAGGCCTTAATTGAAAATGGGTGCCTTTACTGCAC
>CATIWM010056400.1:0-13859 GCA_949671775.1 Mallotus repandus
AATAAAAAGAAAAAATAAAAAAGAAAACAAAATAGAGAAAGAAAAAATAAAAAATCAACTAATAAAACTAAAAGAAAAGAAAAAAATAAAATGAGCACTCTAGAAAATAAAATTAAAAATAGAATATGCGTGAAAATTAAAATGATCACTCCTGTAATTTATACAAAAAATAAAATAATTAACTGTAAATTAGATAGAAAATTATCTCTTTTTTGTAATTTTTTCTTTAATATATTTTTTAATTTTTGGATTATTTATGAAAACTTTAAAAAACAATAGGCCGAGCAGATAAATGGGCCTTTACATCAATTAATGAGAAAAAATGGCAGCCCACATTTGTCCGTACAGTCAGTCCACCAACTATCCTTTACATTCCAAAAAGTAACTTTTTTCCTCCATATCCCACCAAATTAATTGCCAGAAAGATTTCTTTTTCTTTGTAGCTCTAAATGGTTAATAAAGGCAAAGAACAACACAATTCAATGTAAACGAGAGTAGATTAAATGTAATAATCTATTAATTTGGCCGCAGGACAAGCATAGAATTAACACTGCTGTAATTAAGTATAGTAAAATCTATTTCTTTATCCCAACGAGTAGTACAAGTGACAAAAGCATAGATATTCAGTTGAAGAGATTAGGGATCGAACCACCCACCTCTATTTTCTCCCTTATGGTGTTGGGAATTAACCATTTGATTAATGACAAAAAAAAAATCTATTTCTTCCGTGTATATATATATATATATATATGTATATATAATGTAAACATATATAAACATCATTTAGGCATGTATGGCCTGGAAGCCACAATCAAACCCTAGATAATCAAACATATCATTATCATTATTATATATATATATATGTTGTCATCAAGAAATGCTAATGTCGTTGGTGCATGAATGACTGCAGCTATGGCGACCTGGTCATCAAATGGATACCGGGTACATATTCAGGTATGTATATGCTGCGTGGAATATGAATCAGGAATAAGGAATGAGTTCTTCACCATTTAATAATAAAATGGTTTTTTTAAATTAAAAATGTATAAGATTTTTTTTTTATCTCGTACAAATAATATAAAAAAATAAATATATATATTTTATGAGGTCTTATTTTAGTAGTTAAATCTTCAATAATTATTAGAATTTTTTAAAATTAACAGAGAGATTAGTATGGATCCAGTCTCCACTACTTCCTCAACTTCTCATTTATAATATTCAAAAAAATCAAAACATTCTTATGATCATAATATAAAAAAATATTCTATCATTATTAATAATGTAAATGTAGTAAAGGCGGTTGCGGACTCTTCCAGATAAACCTGGCATCTAAAAACGAAAGCTGGATCTCCGATGGAGCCAAAAACCCCCCAAAAGAAAGAGTAAGAAGGGAAAAAATGGAGGAAAAGCCCTAATCAACGGCCAACAGGTATGCATGCTAGCTACCTATGATCTACATCGATCTTTATCGTTACTTTTTCTTCTTTCATAAGCTGAAATTAATTTTTATGTTGCAACTCGAATTAATGTGTAATTATACATACATGTCAAAGGACCCTCAAATTACTGCTTTTGCGGAAAACAAGAATCACATGAGCAGATCTGACTTATGGTTTAGCTTTATTAATCCACCATGTTACCGTCTATTAATTTCTTTGTATCAATAATACGTGCATCATGCGTCTCTATGCGTTGCCCTTCAAGCGGCAGGGGGAAAAAAGACTGTAAGCATTGATTTAGATTAGGGTCGGTCAGGCGGTCACTTTTGAGCGACTATACGTAATACTGTTGAAGTGGGTGCAACGCGTTGCACTTCCAATAACAATAAGCAACCATTTACTTGGTATTTAGCGCACCTCTCCACATGTAGTCTATGATTCAATTAGTGAAAAATTTGTAATCCTCAAAATCTCACACCTACTAACTTCACTTTATCTTGCGCTTTTCATTACTTGCTAGAGTTGAAATCCTAGTTCATTTATAATCTCATAGGATATTGTTAAGTAAATCTCACTATTATAATATTATATTTCTATATTGTTGTAATTTTTCTACATTATGATATAATAAGAGTTTTTCTGTACTATTTTTACTCTTTGAGTATATATATCTAATGTGTATATTGTCACGCCCACAAAATAAATAGAATATAGTATTGAATTTGTGTCCATGAACATAAATTGTTATATTAAACCACAAAAATTTATTCTTCTATGATTAACCTTTTACATTTCTCCATATTTAATTTTCTTTCTTTAAAATTTATCAATCACAAATTATACTTCAACTTCAATTTCTCAAAAGCCAATCAAGATATTATGATTGGTATTTCACTTATGAGAATTATTCACTTTTCTAATTTAAGTTTTACAATTATCATCCTTCAATATTGATAAAATTTTATCATTTTTATAGCGAGTGATAAAAGAATAACTGTTTTTGATATATATATAGTCCATAACCATTAAAGTTTCATCAAATAAAAAAACTTCAATTCCCCTAATTGAATTTACAAAATTGCATATTACTTATAAATTTAATGTATTTAAATGTTAAATAAAAAAATGGTACTACGAATATTGAAGCCATAAATAACTACAAGACAATATATATATAACCAACTAACTTTTGTAAAACTTTCATGAATTTTGGGAATATCGTTCATGCTTATAAATAGAATTGAAATTCATATAGTTACCAGAATAATTAATTTATACTAAAATTTAATTTTCATCATATTTATAATATTTACTTGATTTCTCTAATGGTATGGAGTTTTCATATATATTATCTTTGTAGAATAAGCCTAGTTAGTAGTATTTAAAAGGAAGTGTTGGAAATAGATGATGTGGTGTGGTGGATGAAAATTAGTTGTTTGTGTGGTTGTGTTTTTTGGTTTTAGCGTTAGTCATGAAAACTTTTACCTCAATTTCTTCACTGCGTTTCTGTTTTTGTTTTTAATTGTATAGAAAGTAGTAATAATGAATTTGCCATCAACCTCTGTCAAACACACATTAAAAGAAAAGCCTCCAAAAAAGTTCCAATCAAGCATGGAATTTTGAGAAGGTAAGAGTATACAGGTGTAATCAAGGAGTGATTTGAGCTTGTTATATCTTAAAACTGATGAATTCTCTGCAGGAGTAACTGATTTTGGATTTTTGTGTTCGGCTAAATTTTTTAAATTCTATGAGATTGGGTTTGGGATTTAATATAAGTTTATGTTATTGCAAAATATCTGTGTTAATATAAGTTTATGATATTTTATGTACCTCTTTCCGTCAGCAATTGTTTGAAAGTATGTATATATACAGTAAATCTCGTTAGATAAAAAAATTTGTTATTGCCAAATATACAGCATATATAACATAGATTTCGTAATTAATATATAGGCAATTGACTTTGTAAGAAGAAATTTAGCATAAGGAGTAGTTAAGAAAAGGCCAGTATATTAGAATATTTAACCGACCAGCTGTCAGTACAGACTACCGATAGAACGTCAGGTTCTGCCTGCTGTCGCCTGAACTTCCTTTCAGTGCCGGCCATATTTTTAGCTGGCATGCACAAATTACAAATAAATATAACTTCTTCAGATGCTTTTTTCTTCTTGAATTATTCACTTTCTGTTTGTTTTTTTTTTTAATATGATTTTCACGGTTAGTTTAGAAAAATAGTTTTCTCAACTTAATCATTTACTCTCTCTTGAGCATCAAAGTCATACAGCAACTATAGCTACAGGCAACATTCAAAATTTCAAAAGTTGAACAGCCGCATGCCGTCAAGAATAAGTTTGAAATTGTCACCGTCAGGTAAAAATGAGGCTGAGATGAGATATATATGTAGTCAGTCAGGTAGTTTTCGTGAATATATTCTCTTGGATTATCTATATATACATATAAGACTTCAATTCACTTAGGTAGCTAGCTAGGATTCTAATCTTATTTACGCGCGTGAAGAGTGACAATTAATGAATGTTGCAAATGATAAAGAGACAAATATTACACTTGCTATACATATATACTTTCTGCATCTCTTTTTGATCTGATAGATACGTTTGGGCTTAAATATTCAGTGGTTAGTTTATTAGGTCTGATGGGCATGAGTTGAACTTGAAGTCGAGAATGCGATGGTGGGTCACCATCTCGTCTCGATATTCTTGGAAAGAATTTGCTAATTCAGTACCCTCTTTATGTAATATGTTTATATTTTGTGATATATGAAACTATTGACACGCATGAATCACATTTGAGGGGTCTTTGTCGTAGCTCTTTCCTGTGTATATATGCATATAGGTTGGTGCGTCACAGCTATATATGTGGTACCGTATAATATTATACAATCATTTTCTTCTCGTTCCTTTGCAAAGGGGCCATCTTCCCTCACCACATGAAGGAAAAAGATTTGAGAGAGAGGGGGGGACCTTTTGCTTTTCGTTAATACTCAGAAACAGAGAAAAAAGTACTCACGACTAAAATGTAAAACAAATAGAAACTATAATCAAAAAAGTAAAAAAAAAAAAAGGTGTTGAGAAATGGGTTATTATCATTAATTGGCATTAATGATCGCATACTGATCACTTGCTTTTTATCTAGTTTTTAAGTTCATAGACAAGTGATACATATTTATTAGGTTGAATTGAGGTATTAATCACGAAGTGACATATTATCAAGGTAAAAAAATCAACCTTAAATTGAGGAATTGCAAAGAAAAAATTGTGTCAGAGAAAGACGTGGAAGGAGAGTATATGTAGTTGGGAGTTAGGTATGGTTTGATGGGTGGTGTTAATAGTTTTGCGTATGAACGCCTGATTTTTTGACGTCCTTGTCTAATAGTAGCGCTATCTTCTTCTGTTATATGGTATTAGATATGATTTTGACTTATATATATGCTCTTTACCATTCGAAATTCAAGGTCTAAGTTTGTTTGGTATTTGATTGCATTGCATGTTAAGACCAAATCATTGCTATAAATTGATATCAAATTTTGAAGCCGCAATTTAACCTGTTTTCTTGCGGGAAACAGATTTGGCTCTTTATTTTCGTGGATTTTGGCTATCTTTCCCACATCTTCGGCTCTTGAATTGGCCTGCTCCTTTATCTATTCCCCAACTCACCAGGTAAGGTAATACCCCTTTCATTCCCCCATTAATTCTTCCCAATTTTTTTTAACACAGTCACTTTATTTGTGTGCCATTTCTTAGATCTAAGAATAATATAACAGATGTTATAAGATAACTTTTTACATTTACTACAAAGTTTTTACTTTCTGAATTTATTTACCCCATCCCATAAACAAGGCCTAAGAAGTGCATGTTTTTTTATTTTTGAACTGCTGAAAAGTGCATGGTGAAATATCCAAAATTATTCAATTATTATAATTTTTGTTCATTTTGGATTTTTTTTTTTTTTATGTTGATGAATGTAGGTCTTATGTTGAATTGAACCAAGCAAGTAGACACTGCATGCTTAGTGAAAGTAATGAAAAAGAAAAGTAAAGAAAACGATTGTTATGAAAAGGTCACATATCGTTTAGTAGAAAAGGATGTCACCGACATGGGACCATTCGAAAAAAAACGACCACGTTTTAGCTAAAAGCCTCCCTACGCCTTATATTATATTATCACAACGATAATGCTAGTTACTGCTATATCTAAGTCGAAAACGATCAACTAGATTGCTACTGTTGCTGTTCAAAATTCCATTGCAGGCAATGATAACTAGGTGATAAATAATCAATTTCATCATTTAGTACTCTATTCTATACCCCAATGAAAAAGAATTTCGGATAGGGATTAAAGAGATGTAGGCGCCGTCCTCTAGCAAGTCATGACCCATATTTTCTCTATTTAATATTTGGTATAATACATCTGCAAATGTCTGTATTTGCATTAATTAATCATTTTACCTCTTATACTTTCAATTTTACTAAATTAATATTTCAACTTGTTAAGAGTCTATTATATAAACATTGCAATTGCATGAATTTGCCACTTTGCTTTCTGTACTTGCATGAATTTATCACTTTACAAATGTACGTGTGCTGATATGTCATTTCACGTGTCTTATCAACAATGTAATATGTGTTTATATAATAGATTATATATACAAGTTGAGGCGTTAATTTGACAAAATTGGAAGTACATGAGCAAAGTAACAAATTCATACAAATACAAATATATATTACTAGCTAAGGTCACATAGTACGATATTCGCAGATTGGGACTCACCCACCAATACCGATGAATAATAAATAAGGGAAAAAGAAAACACTACGGATGCAAAACCATATATATATATATATATATTCTTTTAATAAATATAGGAAAATTCACCACCTGCTATGCCACTTCTGATGCTTTAATGTCTTGAAGGGAGTTCTTTTACTATTTGACTATCTAATCTTCAGTCTTTGCTAGTAATATTGATGCATTGATACTTAATTAAGCTGATTAATTTTAAAATAGGAATAGCTAGGTAGACTACTATGTGTGCCTTGATATATATGTTTGTGCATAGAATCCAACTCCAAAAAACCAAGAACCTTCTGTGGTTATTAACACTTCCATTTGTCAATGGTTACTGGGTTGAGACTCTTGACTTTTCTTTAAACTGGTTGCATAGACACCTGGTATCAATGCGGTAGCATCGGACAAAACATGCATACTTATTTGCTTAGTTTGAAATCGAATTATTGCTTCCGTGCCTACAAGAGAAAGTAGGCAACCAACTTCTTAGAAATTATTGGCTTTGGTAAGATGGTCGTGAATTCTGTTTTAATTCAGGAACACAAGCGTGTTCTGTATTTTGAGTGAAAAAATTGATCAAAATTTCACTATATATGAGGAAGAGGAATTCAATTGGACCAGTTAAATTTTTAAATTGATTTTTCTTCTTGAATGTCCTCTAAGTGTAGGATAAAATTGCGCCTTTATATATATACACACGTTAATCAATAAAAAGAAATTGTAACTATTACAAAAACTGCACAAATACATCTAAGACTTGGAATTAAAAAAAATCTACACAGAAAAACCAAAGCCTCACCTTAGCCTATGGTCGAGCTTTAAGACAGCATGATTAGATTCCTATGATCAGCACAGAACTTCAACATGACATTCAACGTACAATTATAAAATTTAGATGCCAAAAAAAATCTTGAGCTATAATCAAGAATTCAAAAATTTTAAGTGAATTATAGAACCTAGTAATTTTTTTTTTGTCATGATCAAATTTCAAATACACTTAAAACACGCATAAATTTGCATTGTACTACATAAAAAATCAAACAAACAAGTTTATTATACAAAATGTCACACTTTAGACTTTTTTTTTTCTATGAATCGACGTGGTGCACTGAAAATGATGCTTAATGTACATAATTTGTTTAGTTAATTAATTTCTATTGAGTGATAACAATTAAAGTCACATCATCAGCTGCTCACATTAGTAAGTCGGTTGTTAAGGCTAGGTAATGTGACATAATTCGCAAATATCTAGTTAACAATGTTCACACCACGGCATTAGAAAGTTAAAATACATGCATTACATAAGAATTATTGTGTCCAATTAATGGACGGTGGAGCCTTGCAATGATGTCAAACAAGAGACTCAATTTAATTAAAATCAGGCGTTGGTTGACTATATTTCCAACCAATAAAGACCTTAAGCACTCCCATCCATTTTGTAAATATTCTTGTGGACTTTACTCCTTAAAAAACAGTACTTGCTCTTTTTGTTTTTTGGGAAAATAAATTGAAGTATCTATGTATTTTTTTTTGGAATTGGATCGTAATTATTCTCTGTATGATGATCAGTTTCAAGTATCATCGTATAAAAAAAATTGTTAGTATGATGCTGATTTTGAAAAAAGTAATGTAGACATAGTGTTTGAATTTTTCTCAAAACTACAACACTTAAAAGAGTTTTGATATGACGATTAGTCAGTGTATCTCAAGTTTTCGTGCATATTGTCTCTTTGGGTTTCTTGTTTCAAGTCATAAGATGACACTGTATATGTTGTTATAATAAAATAGTGTGTTTATTGTTGTGACCCATGATGCCATTGCCAAATTGCACAACACATTTAGGTACTTTTGGATCATCTAAAAGTAATTTATTTGTTTGCAATTTTTAATAGAAAATAAAAAGAAATCTGAAATTAGTATTGGGGCACTCAAATGAGTATCTAACATAATAATTTATAGAAACCTTTTAACCTAGTTGGAGATGCATATCCGAGATTCCAAGTTCCTAAATCATAGTCAAAAATTGCAATTGTACTGGATAGCGTTGGCATTGCTACATTGGATGATTGGGGGGGGGGGGGTAAAAGTAGAAATCTGATCAAGGACAACTTCTAGTCACGCACCGCAAAATAGATGCATGTCAGGGCACTAATTAAGTTGGCACCACCACTCCACCATGTTGTACTTCATGTACGACTTCCTTCATATATATATATATATATATAGATAGATAGTTAGATAGATATCTGTAAATATCTTACTCGTTGAGTTTTCGATTTGATTGATGCAAATTCCAAACATTTTTTTAATTAATTAATAATTACATACCGAATGTATTGCATTGTTACTGAAGAAAATTCTTTTAACTAATTTGACATGTTGTAATATATATATAATAATCCATAAATCATTCCGTTAGGGACGGTGCTCTTAGTCCCATGTGGTGGAACAGTAGTCTGCTCGGCGCCGGAACGGCAGAACAAGTAAATATTAAGGCAATAGTATATATAGATTTTCTTAAAATTTTTAATTGGACCAAGAAATCAATGTCGAGTAATGGATTAATAGTTTTTGTTAGAAGAAGTACAAGTGATTTTTTTTTAATCTATGTACAAAGAAATGGTCCTTACAACTGCTTTATTGTTCGGACACTATTTAGTTTGTGATTAATGTTAATATCTTCTAGGTTTATGATTCTAAAACCCTCGCTGGTTAGTGTTTATTTATTGATTTATTTCCATCTATGCTTGCTAAGAACCCTTTTGGCCTTTGCTCTAAATGGACATGACGAGCTTACAAATCCATTCACCAAGTGCAGGTACGTTTTCAGCTCGTGACACGTGGCAACGTTAACACTATTTATGTACGGAGAGTCCTTGCTGCTCAGTCTGAGTTCCCTTCCGACCTCCGCATAAGCCCACTGCATGTCCTCCACTCTTTTCTGGATCCACCCAGGAATTCCGGCAATGTTCACGTCCCTTTTCTTTGCCACGTCATTGTCCCCATCAATTACAAAACCAGGTACTTTTGTTATTAGATCATCAGAATTTACAATCCGCAGAACTTTTGTGCCCTGCTTTTCTAGATTTTGTTGAAAACTACGGTTTCCGACACGTGGTCCGCCAAAGGATATAACGGTGACAAGCGGTGCACGTTTGAAAGTAGTTTTGATGTCATAAGCGGTCAGAATAGCCAGAGCCGCGCCGAGACTATGCCCTGTTATGGTTAAGCTAAGAGGCTCGTCGCCGTATGACTGAAGAAGTCTTTGAATCTCTTCCCGAACCATGTCTTGTAGACTTGGGCCCACTGCTGTTCTAGAAGTGTAAAGGCTCAAGAAGCCACCTTCCACCATCGGTCCGTACGAACTAGCATTTGTTGTTGTTTTTGTGTCAGAGTCTGCATTGGGTATGTTTGCAAGGGTGGCTCGTAGATTCTCCAGCCATTCAAGGCAAGTAGCAGTACCTCTGTAAGAAATCACAACGTCTCTTCTTCCTAACCTCGAAATTTCTTCCTTGTCTTGACAGACTGCTACGTATCCAATCCAGCTGGACTGAGTTGCCACCCAGCTTGGCGCTTTTTCAATCCAACGTGGCAGTTGGATACCTGACGTTGCGCGTAGGTTTTTAGTCAACCGGTAACCGGTGTCGGGCAAACCGGAGCGCTCGAGCAATGTACTTTTCGGAAAGCGGCAGGTGCCGTAGGTAGGTGATGAAGGATCGAAGTCAAAGGATTTATAGGCAGCATCAACAAAGTCTCCGTATCGGAGAATCTCTCCTCGCAACTTATCATCAAGGGGGTCAAGTAAGCCTTCCCAGTTTCCAATACCCTGATATTCCATCCATCTGTTTCCCAGCTTAACCGATCTTTGGGCAGCGGACCAGGACGACATTGTGTCGTCGTAAACAGGGTCAAGAAGACGTTCCCAATTTTTGAGAGGTTGGTTGACCTCCATGGTCTTCTTGTTGAATCTTCCGGTTTGAGTGAGAGTGCAGCATTGTATTAGCAAATGTGTTTTGGGTGTTGAAGGGAGCGTACATGGTGGTGGAGGTGCTAGAGGGAGCTGCATTATTTTCAGGTAGAGGGTCGCTCTTAACCCGCACACGACCACGTGCCTCTCCCTGTCTACGATGTCAGATAAGAGAAGCGGTGAGTGGAATAATTGTGCAGTTTTTTTTTTTTTTTTTGAAGTGAAAAGGGGAGAGGGATGAGGTAGAAGAAACAGAGTAGTAGTAAAGCAAATGATTTTGTTGCATCCAAAGAGTGTTGAAGTGAGGGGTTTTTATAGGGCAACCGAAGAGAAGGGAGAGGAAGGTATTGGTGGGTGCTTTTAATGAGTTGGAAAATGGAAGACACAGCGTGTAATTGTGATGAGAGCGAGGAGATCACTAAAAGGGGAAAGAAAGTGTGTTACTTAGATGTATACTTGTACAAGGATAAAAATATAAAAGCTACCCTATACTCTTATATTCGTTGGTGCATCTATATGGTTGGTCGGAACAACTAAGTAAATAAATCAAAATAGTAGAAATGGTTCGTAGCCTAATTCCGTCCAATAATGAGTGCAGAGTCATATAACCCTATTCATATATTTTGAAATTGATGAATTGGTGGTGAACTGAAAATATTAGTTTATTATTTATTAAAATTCAACAAAAAAAAATTCTAAATACAGTGCAGACAAAAAAAAATTTTGCTTAAAAAAAACTTGCAAATTGAAAAATAACTGAAAAACTGTAGCGCAGGACCCATAAATAAGTAAATGGACGGTGAGATGTTGTAAGTGAGAGTGGAGTCAAAATTGAATCCGATGGTCCATAGTTATAGAAACAGGAAAGATTTGACTCAGCCGCAATGGTGGTGTGCCAAAGTCCAAAGCAATGATAAAAATCTTTGTGATAGTACCATATCAGAGCTAATCACTTGACATGTGAGAATTACCTGTCAAGTAAAAAAGAAGATTTTCTCGGCTCGGGTTTAGCCGGGTCAAAGAAGGTCCACGTGGCCACGACACTTGTTTGGATATACAAGGTAGCAAAGCATGTTTCACAAATAAATATGATTTGTTAGTTAACGTTAAACAGAATTTGAGTTACAGTATCACCACATTAATCTCATGTTCCAAAGCAGTTAAACTTAGATACCCATTTTCGTTTCAGAAACCGCCTCCAAAGAACCTTCTTGGGTGTTTTCTTGCCTTTTCTTCTTTTTGGTTTCATATATCTTTGTTTGGTATAAGTTATGTAAAGGCATTCAGATTATGTTTTTGAGCTGAATGCTGTTTTCATTATCAGAATCCTGTCAATTCAACCGCACGCTCTCCAATTTAAAGCCAGAAAGAAAATAATGCACTTTCCAAATTGAAGTTTCCGGTTTAGTGTGATTAAATTCGAGACATAGGCCTAACATGCATTGTACGTTGGATTTATTTTTGGGAAGATAATTAATGGAAATTCTTTAATTATTGCTTTCTTACCAAACTGTTTCGATAAGCATTGTTATGTATTAATTGCATGCTTAATTCCAAGCTTAACTAATTAGATTTATTTTGTTTAGTACTCCACCTTCAAAAATTTTCCATTTTTTCATCTCCTTTTTTTGCTTTCCAAACTCTTCTTTTTTTTTTTTTTCACTTTTTGGGCATTTTCATATGATATTTATTGTTTAATGTTAACGTGGACGACTTATTAATTAGGCAAATGCAATATGTTTAACAATCCAATTCAAATTAAATTAAACAGCCCCCTTAATTTTCAATTCACATGGCGTGGGTTAACTGATTTCATCGAAGCATACAATGTCAAATTTACCTAACAATTTATTAGATTTTTATCGATTAATCATTAAGACTTTGGCTTTGTGTTGATCTTGATTAAGTTGAGCACGTAGGTTAAAAAAAACACCGAGGGAACAAGAAGAAAGAAAGTCTTGATCGATTGATTGTCTTTTTGACCATGTGCCCAGTTCAGACATATGAGTAAATGATCAGTTGGTAATGGTCAGTACAAGAACAATAGTCTTTGGGTGGCATGCATGCACGGTGCTTTGGTTTTATGAAAATTATTAGTTAGATGGAGGAAAAGGCAAACAATTTTTATTTAGTTCTACAATATGCAACACAAGAGGCGATTTAGGCAATAATATCCAATTATATTGTGAAATTCTTGATCTGAAAAATATAAAAATATTATAGATGATAGATTGCTTTACCAAGAAGTAATATCACTCCACTATATATATATATATATATATATATATATATTGAAAGATGTGTCTTGAATTTTTAGTTAAGTAAAACAGTTTATTTCTCAATAAATAGAACTGCAAGTTACATGTATTATATACGTCGAAAAAGCAGCAAGGTGTCATTATCATGTTTTAGGCATAAGCTCTTGGGTCTCTTATTTTGATATATTATTAGAGACATGTTAATTTTTTTTAGTGATGAAATTATTTGAATGAGTTTATTTAGGTGTAATTGGGTTCAAAGGTCAAGTGTTGATCTTTATGTTATTTTTTTACACTCTTGGTTCTGTTATGTTATTGGCGACATTAAGGTTCAAGATAGAGAAAGTGTATTCTAATATGATTTGTGGCACGCAACAAATTTTGGTGTGAATATTGTTGACATATAAGTTGCATGAAGCATTGTTGAGAAATTGACGTCTACAATAACCAAAGTGAAAATAGATGATTTAAATAAAAAGGTCGTGACTGTTTTACATGCTTGAATAGTAAGTACTTCTTTGAAAATTTATGTTAATAATTTTACATCTATCATGATTGATCGGGACAATTGTAGAGATGATAAAACAATTTTTGATTTACAAAAAAATTCAAGTTGAAATGGATATTATTAAATATGTGCCTTAAATTTCTGTCATAATATCATTTGTTCAAAGTTCAAGTGTATTTATGATATATTTGCTGGTTAAGTCTGAAAAATTCTTATTCAAAAGGATTTGATCAATTGAATTATGAATTAAATTATTAAATTTTTATTGAAAGAGAATATTTGGTTAAGTAGGACAGTTTATATCTCTATTTATAGAGTTACAAGTTATATGTGTTGGGTCTGTTAAAAAAAACACTAATGGTGACATTATGATGTTTCATGTATAAGTTATTGGGTCTCTTGTTTTGATATGTTATATTATGAAAGATATGTTAATTTTGATAAGGAGTTAGATTATTTGAGTGAGCTTATTTGGGTGTAATTGAATTCAAAAGTTTAGTATATATTAATTTTTCATATATTTTTTTATTCCTAGACTCTGTTTGTTTGTGGAAAATATTTTTTTAATTATTTTTTAGTGTTTTAATTGCCAAAAAATAAGTCAAAAGAAAATAAATGGTTAATCAATGAAAAATAACTTAAAAATAAAAGAAAATAAATTTCCATCCTTAAAGTGGAAAATCATTTTCTAATACTTAAAAATAAGAGAAATTTATCTCAATTATCCATCTTTTTTATTTCTCACTACAATTTTATCATTCTTTTTTATTTTTATTTTATCATTTTTTTCTTCTCACCTTCTTTTTTCTTTTTTCACTTTTTTATTTTTATTCTTATCTTTTTTTTTTGTCTTTTCTTATTTTTTTCCTTTCTTTCTTTTGTTGT